>CAUYRT010025066.1:0-17543 GCA_963574885.1 Lepilemur ruficaudatus | reverse complement strand
TACTATAAATAGAAAGAAATTAATTGGACAACTAAAAATATATGTAAAAAATTAGCTGGGCATGGTGGCACATGCCTGTAGTCCCAGCTACTTGGGAGGCTGAGACAGAAGGATTGCTTGAGCCCAGGAGTTTGAGGTTGCTGTGATCTAGGCTGATGCCACGGCACTGTAGCCCGGCAACAGAGTGAGACTCTGTCTCAAAAGAAAAAAAAAAAAATCTAAAATACAAAGTGAGTAGGAGAGGTCATATGGGCAGAAGTTGTCACATCTCATGATAAAAAGGGGCAAAAGAATAAAAGAAGTATAATGCTCTGTTAGAGCATTAATCCAGTACTGCAATAATTTTTCTTTTATAAATATGCAAACCAAACTGAAAGATTTATTCAAAGGACTAGGTACAAAATTTAGCTTTCCAATGCGTTTACTTTTTCACTTGCTTGTCTGACTAGGTTGAGTATGAGTTATAAATCATTCATCCTGTTTCTTCATCCATTGAATCATTTATACATTAACAATTTCTTGAGCATCTATAATATGTCACTGGTCATATTATGTGCTCAGGTAAAAATGATGACTAGAACATTCAGGTCCTCAATATATCTTGTTTAAAAGTTAAGATCCAAACAACTAATTGGAATACAGTAGATTTAGTAATGTGCTTATCTTCTTCCAGGAACTCCCTTTAGCCTTGTCAAACCATATCCACTCAATCACTTATTTTATGATAGTGTTCCTAATTCCTCTGCTACTTCTGCCCTAAGGTAATCAATCACCTTGGTCTTCATGTTACCAAAAGTCTTTGATCTTTCGTATTAATTTATTACACCATAACGAAATTATTTGTTTATATATTGATATTACCTAAATAAAATTGTTTTATTTTGTAACTAAAAATAAAACTTTGTATCTTTGTTAAGATACAAAGCACATTGTTCCACACAGTGAGAATAATGAACTTTAATTTGGAAAGTGCCATGTAAAATATATGTCCTGGCAATGGTAAATGATGGTGGACAGTGAGTACATTTTTCTGATGAGGAGACTATTTACAGACTCACTTATCTGTATGGAGAATTTGGCACAGAAACTTATATACAAAGTACATAGAATCACTAAATATTTATTGGTTACATACTACACATAAGGTGTTACATTACCTAATGTGGATTACAGAGAAATCCAAACCACATGAATATCATGATGATTCCAAAAAGAAAATGGATTATTTTCTGGTATGAGTTGCCTTTGGGAAAATATAATGTCAATTGTTATTGCAAAGCTCTTTATACAGACAGGGATTATTTTATCAAATATATTTTCCTCTAATTATTATTATACTTCTTTCTTAGATTTATCTAAATTAAGTAGAACTAACTAGTACCACATAAGACTTTAAATTTAGAACTATAAAAACTGACTCCCCAAAAAAGAAAATATGACAAAAAATATACATTGTGTATGTGTGTATATATAATTTTTAAAACTTTCTACAGATAAAAGCCCAGGACCAGATAGCTTTACTGGCGAAATCTGCCAAACATTTAAAGTAGAATTAATACCAATCCTTTATAAACTCTTCCAAAAAGTGAAAGAGGCCAGAACACTTTCCAACTCATTTTATGAGGCCAGTATCACCCTGATACCAAAACCAAAAACATCATAAGAAAAAAAAGAAACTATATACCAATATCTTTTATGAATATAGATGCAAAATACCTCAACAAAATAATAGCAAACCAAATCCAGTATCACATAGAAATGATTGTATACACAGCCTAAGTCAGATTTATTTCAAGAATTCAAGGTTGTTTTAAAATGCAAAACCAATTAATGTAATACATCTTAAAAAACCACATGACCATCTTAATAGAGTCAGAAAAAACACCTGACATATCCAACACCACCTTATGATTAAAACACTTAAAAATTAGGTAGAGAGAATGCCTTCAACCTATATAGGACATCTATGAAAAATCCACACCTAACACCATAATAATGGCGAGAGACCAAATGAATTACATCAAAAGCCATTCCATTTACTTCCGCAATTGTTTTTAAGAATGCAGTGTCTAGAAGTGGTAACAGATAGTTGAAAGATGAATTCATCCTGATTTGCTAAGGACTAGATGCTCAACTCTCTTAAATATTTTGTATACATCATGTGAAAGAAATCTAGATAGAAGCTACAGGATGTTTCCCTCACAGTTTATGGGTTACAATAACTGTAGTTTAGATGGGAGTTTCACGTATATAGAGATGCAACATTTAAAAGCAAATAAATATTATGGATTTCCAGTTTTAGAAGGTGTGTGGATAACTATACCCAAGGATTTCTCTGCTAATATCACATTAAAATATATTAATATGGTAACATATACAAAAAAGATGGCTACTCACAATACAGAAAATTAGCACTGATAAACAATTTATTGCTAGAGTCTGAAAGAAACATATTTCACTATTATGATGCTTCAACTGAATTAAAAATACAATCTGTAGCCCGCCTTTGCTAGAAATAAAATGTTACAACCAGGTTGAAAGGAGGCAGGCATACCATTGTTTATATCTCTTCACTATATCACTTCTCAGTTCTCTTCAATCCTCCTAATTCTCTTCAATCCAGTAAACTTGGCAACTGTCCTTCACCTTCATAGCTACTGATTTTCAGACAGGTAAAATGTATTTCTTGGTCTCACTGCTATCAGTATTTTTGTTCTGTGTTAATTTAGGTGCTACAACTGACAGAAAAACACTGGGCGTGTAGTGGGGAAAAGGAGATTGCCCTTACCAGAGGAGGATGCAGCTGGCAGGGTAGTCCTCATTTGTTATAAAAATGGAGGGAAGATAAGAAAATCCTGGGAAGCAGGGTAGTCCACCATACAGAGTATTAGAAAGTCAGGCTTTGAAGGTAGAACATTCTATTTCAAGCCAGAGGGGTCATATTAAAACAAAACAAAACACAAACAAAAAAACTCTGGATGCTAACAATTGGACTACAAACTTTGCATGTAAGCCTGCTTTCAAGTTTTAATGGATAGAGGGAGAGATTTATTCAACTGGTCTGTGGTCAACAAGAAGTCTCAATCAAACTCCTTTCGATGAAGATTGAGAAAAACATAAAACCATCTAAGTGGGACCAAATAACATGGAAAGGAACATTGTCTTGATAACTTAAAGAAACAGCAGATTTCAGAAAATGATTAATTACTAGCAATCGAAGAAAAATTATAAACCTATTTTAGTCCCAATTTCTGGTGATACAAGAATTATTAAAATTATAAACCTAATTTTTAGTGATGCAAGAATAAAAAACTTTGTAAAACAGATAAGAAAACATAAAGTGAAAACAGGTGAAAATTTTAAAAAAAGAAATCAGGAGATGGAAAAGAGAAATGGAGATTAGAAAGACTTACAAAGGAGCTAAATATACTGTAAAATATGAATCAATATTGCAGCCAATAAAAGGCAGAATAACATTTTGAAAAATGGACTCAATAGTACGGAGGACTAACTTTAATGTCTTTTCTAGAATGTTAGGAAAAGAAAAAAAGATGTAAAAAATGAGAAAGTTATTTGATAGAGGTAATAAAACCAATGGCAAATCTCACTGATTTCTCATTCTCTCATTTTTGTTCTGTCCCTAAAGATAAAATAAGCATGATTGGGACAGACATAATTTTCAAAAAGATAATTGAAATGAAGTTTCCAAAACTGAAAGCAAGCCCGAGTTTGTAAATCAAAAGAATTTGACCCATTTCTATAACAATCAAACCTAGGCATTTAATGTAATTATAATGACACATTAGAAAATTCTATGAATGTGAAAGAAATGAGCATTGTTACCCACACACACAAAAAAAAACATACAACAAAAACAAACAAAAATGCTATCTCTGTCTTACTTTTCATCATGGAGAGCTACAAGAAAATTCAAGACAGGATATAACATATACATTATTTCTGGCACAAAGTTAAATTGCCAAGACTTTATTAATCAATGAGTGTGTATATTTGAAGTTAATAAAACAATTATTGGGTTTATGTTTTCAGAACACAACTTTAACTTTAAATAGTGGGTGTGCTACAACTGGAGGCAACTGCACATTTGATGAATACTCCAGTAATTGCCATGTCAGGATTCTGTAAATGTGCCTAGGTGCACATTGCATTTGCCCTGGTTTGTCTCAAATTGGAAATTTCATATCTGTTTATTTACTTTGCTTAATGAAGGCATGTATCTTCTTTGTTTTGCTTCAAAACCTTTTTAATATTTGATTCTGTGTCTGAAAACTTTGCATGCATGTATATTGTCATGTATATAGATAAAGAACTGATCACATGTTAAAATAGCATTGCTGATTAACACAACTTCTGCTTTAGCTCTGTAAACTCATAAGTTGTAGCTTATGTAGTTGTAGCTTACTTTCTTGATAAATGTAAAAGCTGTGTTTTAAAAAAAGCAACTCTAAGACCCTGCAAATAATTTTCTGTTTGGAAGACCCAGGAGTATGAATATAATAAATATAATTACTTTACATTCACACATCCACCCATCACTTTTACTATTTCATGCTATTACCATCACTACATAAAACTTAACTCAATTTTTATAATGTCTGTTTTAGTACACTTAATAATTAAAGATTTAAAAAAGTAAACATTTTTAAAATTGACCTCCAAAATCTATGTAAAATAGTATTATATTGCAAACACACAAACCAAAAAAAGTCACTTTTTAAATTCAAATTGAGTTTAGAGGCCATTTCTTTAAAATAAACTCTTGTCAAGAATTCCATAGCTTCTACATATAGTAAATGTTCACACAGACCTCTTCATTCCAATGTGAAGACTGCCAAGCATTCATCAGAGCTAATCAGTGTTTTCTGAATTAATTAGTACTAACAATAACATTCTCTGAGGGGGGAGAAGCAGGTCTCACACCTATCAAAGGTTAAAATATGGTTGTAGATGCTCAGGATTATAGAAAAATAGATTTAATGTACCTACCAAGGTCTGAAAGATTACTATATATTCAAATAAAAATAACATTTTGGATCATGGTAGGTGTCTGTCATGTTTAATTAATGACTATGGTATAGTAAGAGGCAGGCTTTCAGCATCCAATGAGTTTTTATCCAAAATTATATGAATGTTTTAACAAAGCAAGTCAATGTAAATAAAGCTGATGTCTTCAAATAAGCAATGTTTCTCTTGTATCACATTTTCTCAGCCTTGCTAAAACACAATCATTAATGAGCTGAATACCATTAACATAAATCTGCTCATTAAAAAAATCCTCGTTTATTGGTTAAGAAATTTAGTGGAATGCAGACTTCATACAATTTTTTAAACCATATTAAAACAATGATGTGCCAGTTTTTGAGTTTTTAAAATCCAAGTTACTTTGAATAGCCATTTACTCAAAAAACTTGCAGAGTTAAAGAATATTTTCAAATATTACTGCACACTGAGCTATCTTTCCTAAGATAACATCTTAATAATATCATAAGTAAAAAACATTATAATAATATTAAAAAGCATATTGCAATAACAAACTTCAGCTGTGTTAGCAAGATTTTGAAGATATTTCAGTCTTCAAAAACAAAAACAAAAATTATAAAAAGGGTATAATACATAAAAAACATAAACAGCAAAGAAATATACATGCCTAATAACTAAGTGCCCACCAATACATGAGTGGATTCATAAAATATGGTATATGTATACCATGAAGTTCTACTCAGCCACAAAAAACAATGGTGATCTAGCACCTCTTGTATTATCCTGGATAGAGCTGGAACCCATTCTACTAAGTGAAGTATCACAAGAATGGAAAAACAAGCAACACAGGTACTCACCAGCAAATTGGTATTAACTGACTTAACTGATCAACACTTAAGTGCACATATCGTAGTAACATTCACCGGGTGTCAGGCCAGAGGGAGGGGGGAGGTGGGGATGGGTACATACACACCTAACGGGTGTGGTGTTCACCGTTTGGAGGATGGGCACGTTTGAAGAATGTTATTCAGGAAAGAAACGGATGTTGTACATGAAAAATAAAAAAGAAATTACTTTAGAGAGGAGTTTATTTATTTATTTGTTTGTTCATTTATGATGATCCCTTTAGCTACTCTTAGGAAATTGATCGGAATAGAACAACGGATCAGGGGGCATAAAGGTAAATTTTTAAGCTTATTAAATGGCTTACTGATGACTTAGATTAAGGTGTTGGTGATGTGTACGGAGAGCTATGAGTAGACTTTTAGATTATGTGTACTTTGAAGTTAGAACCAAAGGACTTGTTTATGGATTAATGTGAGAGACGAGCCACAGCAATGATGGTGGCACCCTGTGGCATGATGGATAAAAATCAAGGAATGATGGATTTGGGTACAAAATCAAAACTCTATTTTGAACTCATTGGATTTTAAATGACTATGACACATTCTCAATAGAGAAATTATTAGTGAGATAGTTGACATTATTTTTGTTTTGAAATACAATGTGAAGTTTACACTTACAGCATATCTGTATTCAGACACTAAATTTTCATTTAAAATACTTGATCGGCATTGATTGCATAAATCTAAAAAAAATTCAGTTGAAAAACTAGTTTCACACACCCAGGTTGTTTCAAATTTACTAATAAAATGTCTAATACCAGAACAAAGCACTAAAAACAATTGTCCTTTAATATTGGCATTATGTTTTGGCAAAAGTGGTTTATCTTTTTAACTTTATAAGAATAAAGTTATTTGACTTTGAAGCAAAAACATTCTAGTTTCAAAAGCTATGGCTGTTCACCTTTCCAAGTAAAGTAATTCACTAACTCTTATATTAACTAAGAATTATTAACATTTAAGTCAAAGGAAAATTGTACAAATTGAGAAGCAACTCTATATTCATCAACCTTGAAACAGTGTTCTTCAATTTTACATGTAGTTTGTGCAGCTACAAGATTGAAATAATATTGCTGATAGCAGTAAAAATATCTTGTGTATTAATTCATGTTGGAAAGTGTGCAAAACCATTTTATTGATTTTTATTATGAAAAGCTTCCATTATAATATAAATTAGTGTAACTGTCTACCTAGATCATAAATAAGTTTTTCTTTCTTTCTTTGGAGATTCAAGTTTGGTTTGTGGTAAAGTATAGTAATAAAAAATCATGAAACATAATGTCATTTTTTAATCTTTGAAGATAGAATATTTTGCAATCATTTAATCTTGTAAAAATTTGAGTTGGAATTAACATCACAGTAAATCTCTATATAACTTCCTTGACTCAACCAAAAAGTATTTTGGCAAAAAGCACCAAATCATTACATTTGTTGTCCTTTATTTTCTTCAACAGTTTTATAAACTAGAAATGAATCATAGTATTTACATATAGATCAATGCAACAGAATAGAGAATGCAGAAATAAAATCATACACCAATAACCAACTGGTCTTTGACAAAGAAGACAAAAACATACACTATTTAATAATAAACATACACTATTTAATAAATGGTTCTGGTAAAACTGAATAGCCACATGCAGAAGAATGAAAGTGGATCCCTATCTCTCATCATACACAAAAATTAACTCAAGATCGATTAACAAATGTAAGACCTGAAACAACAAAAATTCCAGAACAAAACATAGAAAAAATTCTTCTGAATATTTGCCTAGGCAAAGAATTTATGGCTAAGACCCCAAAAGCAAATGCAACAAAACAAAAATAAACAAATGGAACTTAATCGAACCAAAAATCTTCTGCATAGCTTAAAGAAATAATCAGCAGATAAATGGAACCTACAGAATGGGAGAAAATATTCTCAAAGTATACATCCAACAAAAGGCTAATACTCAGAATCTATAAGGAACTCAAATCAGCAAGAAAAAAATAAACAAATTGCCCTGTTAAAAGGTAGGCAAAGGATATGAAAAGACATTTTTCAAAAGAAGAGATACAAATGGCCAACAAGCATATGAATAAAATACTCAATATCACTAATCATCACTGAAATACAAATTAAAAGCACAATGAGATACCACATTACCCCAGTCAGAGTGGCCATTATTAAAAAGTCAAAAAACAGCATGTAATCCTAACACTCTGGGAGGCTGAGGCGGGTGGATCACTCAAGGTCAGGAGTTCAAAACCAGCCTGAGCAAAAGCGAGACCCCGTCTCTACTATAAATAGAAAGAAATTAATTGGCCAACTAAAAATATATAGGAAAAAAAAATTAGCCGGGCATGGTGGCACATGCCTGTAGTCCAGCTACTCCGGAGGCTGAGGCAGAAGGATCGCTTAAGCCCAGGAGTTTGAGGTTGTTGTGAGCTAGGCTGACACCACAGCACCCTAGCCGGGGCAAAAGAGCGACACTCTGTCGCAAAAAAAAAAAAAAAAAAAAAAAAGTCAAAAAACAATAGATGCTGCAATAGGTGTTGGTGCAGATGCAGGGAAAAGGGAACCAGTTGCACTAGCTGCATTTAATGTGCTCAACAGCCACATACATTTTATTAGGAGCCATAACACAATAAAAATCTAGTCGTATTTTTAGCCTGACGTAGCAAAATTTCTTCGAAGAGTTTTATAGTAAACAACCACTTTTGACACTGTTCAAAGGGTTTCTGAATTCAAAGAAAGAAACAAAGGCAAAATGCTAAAGTGGCTTTTTTAATGGCTAATAAAATTAAAACACTGAAACCTCATTTTTAGGGAATAGCAGGGCCAACACATAGGCCTGGGATTAGAAAAGAAAGAATAAGTGTGACTGAGGAAGGAGGATGAGACAGCTATCGCCTGGCTCCTGACAATGCAAAAAAGATATATAAAGAGTTTAAGCCACAATTTTTATTTTCAAAATACAAGTAATTTTCTCATTTGAGCTGTGAGAGTTTTACTACAAGGATTATGTACGTTACGGCACTTGTGCAGAAATAAATGGAAGCACCCCTTGAAATGGTGAGGCCCCTAGAGAAACAGCAACTTTCAAACTAAAGCCTGGAAAAAATGATAAAGTTTATTTAAAAATAGACCATCTATAAAATAGTGGATTCCTGATATATTTTATCTTTTCAGCCATACCAAAAAGTAATCCAGAATATTTGTTTATTAATAATCCACAATCTGGATGAAATTATTAATGAAAAAAGAATACAATTGTCAGATCTTGACATTAACCATAGGTGAACTGTTTGTATTTGTATTAATATTGGGGGAAATGGCTTCATCTGCTACAGAAGTTTCAAAATTCAACAAGCTTCTGACAATAAGGGTAGCACAAGTACATACTAGGAGTTAATTACTGGTTTCGTGCTTAACCATCAATAAGACATATACACCCATTTACCTATAAGAAAATAGAAGCCCAGAGAAGTTAAATAAATCCCCAGTGAGTGACAGATGTAGGATTTCATGCCACAACCTATTCTATGCATTTCATCATTATATTAAACTATTGTTGACTCAACATTCAATTATATCTATTATTAATGCTGCTTTCCAATTCTTTGGCCCTTATTTAATTGTTGTTATAATAAATTAAAATGAAGCATAAGCTCAAAGTGTTCTGAAAACAGTCAAGAGACCTACAAAGCAAACTGATTTATTGTGTAGCTTCTAATTAGCTGTAATTACAACATTTAATAAATGAAACACCTACCTTTGGAGATAATCAAATCTTTTCACTGAACTCCACTAGTGCTACGGTGTATACAAAGAGCTAATAACAATCGGTAGCATAATTCAAATGCTGTCAGGAAATGTAAAAGTACAATTTATTGCCAAACCTGAACTATTCTTCTTCTAAAATAGATTTAATATGGAAACTGGGTATAGAAAAATGAATTACATACTCATCCATAATTTAACTCTAATTAAGATAGCATGCCTTATTTTCATAGAACACACTCATTCACCTGCACACACACATGCAGACACAGTCAGTCATCTGAAAAGTTCTTTGTCTATGAAATTACTAAAGAATTTCTTTCAGTACAGGAGGTCAATGAAAGTGCTCACCATTATGCATTAGGTAATTAAACAATTCTCGTCACTGCCACAGCCACTAATACCGCAACATAAAGACAGAGATTCAAATTGTTTCAAATCTGGTTTCTTCAAGAATAAAGCATTTACCATTAATGTTTAAGCTAGTTTATTTTTAGGACTTTTTTTTGAGGAATTTATTATATTCAGTTTACAATTATCAACACTTACGACTAAGCTCCAAAGTGCATTTTGTTCTTTTTCAGATCTATCTGGGGTGAAGAGAAGGATATAAAAAATTAGGTATGATTTATGAACTGTGTTTGCTCCTTGTGAATATGCTTGATGAAGGGGTAAGATCACTGGGCATGAGAAGCGGGCACAACTTTACATCTTACTTGTTCCCAATGGGGAGAAAATACATGATATTGTCTCTAAATAAAAGTCTAAGCATTGAAGAAAGCAACAGCAGCAAATAATAGTAAACTCCCTTTTGCTGTATAAGGAAAGAAAAAACTAGTATGTGATATCTTCATTCAGCCCTTAATAACAAAGAACAAAGTGATCTTACTTCTATTTTGGCTTTTGGAAAGGGATCGGAAAAACAAATGAACAAAAGGAAATGCAGCTGACCAAAGATGCTAACGAGTCTAAAGTGCATTTGCAACAAAAGAGTAGCTTATGTGAAAAAAGACAGCATATTGCATAAAAAGTCAAGAACATTTTGCTGCCAAGGATATTCTGCATTAAATACAAGTTTCAGGATATTCACCTTATAATTAATCAACTCTCTAAAGAAATAATTTGTTTTTGCTATAACTCTAAAGTTGGAACAACTCATTCCCACCCCCCGCAAAAAAATCAGTCAGCATGATTAATAGATCTTTCATAGCCACAATGCCAATAAATATAATTTTCTCAAAGCATTAACAAATCAGAGATTCTGATTATTTGGTTTGCACATTTGTTTTAAAATGCCAAATGATGCTTTTATTCATCATTTATAGAAGAAATTTTCATTTTAGTTATTTTACCTAAGATATAAATAAGTACAATTTTAAAAATGTCAGAGTATTTTTAGATAATATTTATCTCAAGCTATTTTTTTGTGTCCAAAGTATGTCCTTCTTGAATTTCCTTCAAAATGTCGTCTAACCAGTGGCTATAAACTCTTACAGTGACAACTATTATCCATTATCCAGCACTTGACATGCCAGCTCAACATCACTATATTAACTGACTTTCAAGTTTTCTCACTCCCTGTGGGGCGCCCTCTCCTAAGATTGATGAGGTGGGACACGGTGTTTGAGCTGCCATCCTGACTTGACAAACAGCAGGAAGGGTCCTCACACGGAGTGGAGGAGGCAGGACAGGGAGGGAGAGAACCACAGTGTGTACTGGAATGGCTGCAGCCTCATGCACATGTTTTCCAAGGCAATTAAAATATTGTTTCTCAGATTTCACGTTTCACAAGCACATAACTTCTTTCTTCAATTAAAGTGCCCAGAGCTGCCTTAGCACTTATTACAAATGTAACAATTAGAAAGGGATTAAATGTCTGTCCCACAGATATTTTAAAGAAGCTACTTTCTAAGATAAAAGTTGCTGCTCCTTCCAAGTTTAAATACACTAAAACTCTAATCACTTCTTATAATTCCCAAAATGGTATTTTCGCTTTCTTTTTAACTATTAAATTCACTCTGGCAGAGCTATGGTAATAAAACCCATCAAATTCTAAATTTCAGACAGCTTGATAGAACCAGTGTTCTCACTAGAGATAAAGTGTAATGAAGCACTTTCTTTCCCATAGGAAAGTCTTTGACTCATATGCTTTGATGCCAACTAGCCTTCACATCTGCCCTTTCCCCATTGATGGCTGTAACTTGGCATGCGGACTGGGGTCTGATGAAGCAGCTTTACTCAAAGGCACCATTTTATGTCCTGCAATGAGAACATAGTAAAATGGTGTTGGTTTCCTGTAGGCCTTATGCAAATCCCTGTAATAAACATAGGATCAGGCCTCACATACAGTAAATTGTGTGTTAGATGAGGAAAGGGAGAGAGAGACAACCTCCTTGAATAAAAATAACTTCCTTACTATATAAATAAGTCAAATGCATAATAACGAATTAAATTAGTCATGTTTTAAATATTTATTTCACACATGGCTAATTAACTTATATCAAAACCATTTTAGGCACTAATAAGAATATAATAACAGCTTAAAAATACTGACCTTACTTTACCAAACAAAATATTACCACTTAACCTAATGTTAACAGTAATGCATTTCCCTCACTATTAATAAAGGAAAAATAACTTAAGAGAGTTAGAGAAATTATATGGCTACAAAAATCTTCACTGAGACATTTCTTTCAGATTTCTGGAAAAGGTATCTGATGGAAAATGCAGAACACAGCAACATGAACAGAGAAAAAAATTGTAGTAACAACATTAATCACTAAACTCTCTACTCAGATACATCAGTGTTCAATCACAAAGCTTTTGTTTTGTTTGTTTCATTTAAGTACATGGAAAAAAAGTAAAACAATAAAGATTATCCATAAACTTCAATATGTGAAACAAAAAACAACAAAAAAAATAAAATTTCTGTTTGGTCTAAATAACCATAGCTCTTTCTCAATTAGTAATTTGCAAGCAAGTCGGCAAGAATAGTTTTTGGCTTGAAATCCTAAGTACGTTAGGTTTTCCACTGACCAAGTTAGAGCAGCATATCATGTGTGAGGTGCATTTTGTTTCAGTTTGGATCTGCAAAGGGATTTGGAGGAACTCTCAAGTCACACAAAGGAATATGAAAATTAATATTATGTAATAATAACCTTTCTGGTTAAAATAGGTGCTATTTTTTCTACATCAGGTAAAGGAGTGGGAGTACTTCACCAAACCCAAATCTTAAAGCTGTGGCTAAGAACCCAAATTAATATATATGTATAGAGTAGGCTAATTAATGTCATCTCTTTAATGTCAATTAAAAATTATCTCTTCTTAATCTGCACCTCTTTAGATAAACACAACAGTCACAGGTACAATCCTTCCAAGACTCCAATATGCCTCCTTATGCATTCTTCTCTAATTTCCCCTCCACCTCCGTGGTAGAAGAACCTACAATAAAGGTTTACAGACAAAGGTGAATATTCACTTCCCAGGTCCCTTAGAACATATATTTTCTCAACTTTTATTGAGAGACACAAACAAAATTCAGGATTCAGCCCTCCATGTAACTCTGAGACACAGGAACACTCTAACTTTCTTCGTCCTGCTATGTGACAATTCTTATGCTTATCTATTGAGCACCTACAGGAATAGTGTCAGAAATGAGATGTAATACAATTGTTTACTCTCAGAAAATCGCTGTTGAAAAAGGTTGTAGACACAATTCTGGTACACAATTTATAAGAAGTAAAAATGTGATTGGTAAGACTTTCCATTGTTTCACATCTCAGTCTGATATTTTGTGGGGTCTGGTTTTCAGAAAAAGAAAAATGCCCACTCTGTTATATAAAAGAAATGGGAGTAGATACAATCAGTTATTAACTATTAATGCAAAAATATGAAAGGATTATTTACATTTCAAATTAAATTGACTCTGTCTGCACAACAGTATCTCCAGAGCAGATGTTTTTAAAATTCGGAGGCTTGGGATCCCACCTCAAGATATTCTGAATTAATTAGCCTGGTAAGGAGCTGGGGCTTCAATATTTTCTAAAAGCTCTCCAGGTGATTTTAATATTCTCATGTACAGTCAGATTGAAAACGACTGACTTAAACAAATGGATATTTATTTATTTATTTATGTATTTCCATCTTCATTGCGTTATGATTGACCAGTAAATTATTGTTCAAAGTTTACAACATGGTGAGCTAATTAACATATCTATGATCTTACACAGTTACTTATTGGTGTGTGTGTGTTGTAATACTGAAGATCTATTCTCTTACTAAATGTTTAAGTATTTTTAAGTACACATCTAAATAAACACAGTAGCTTTTATATGAGCACGTATTTAACAAATCATTCCTGTACTTATTGAAGTATCATAAAAATTTCTAATCATCAATTGTTAATTAATTTCTTCTGAATAGTGGTGGAAAATTATTAGAATCAGTATAAAAGTAAATGTGTGCACATTGAAAGACAAAACCCAATTTCTAACCGTGTGCTGACAAATAATTATTGAATGTTTTCTTTTTGATGATCATACTCAACTAAAAAATTTGCTACATGAAATATGAAAAACATTTGAAGAACAAGACCTGGAGATAAGCATATCTAAAATTCAAATCACTTTAGGTGTTCTTTCTCATCTTTGAATACTATTTTTAGGTTAAGTTTCTGGGTATGCAAAACGGAATTTTCAAAATATTTACTACCAATATAGCAAGAGGAAAATAAACATTCATCTCAGAAAACATTTTTCACTGTGAAAAGTACACTATGGTTGCCATTTTGAGAATTTACTCTGCTAATGTGTAAATCACTTCATAGTAAATATATTACATTTGTATTGCCATCATTGCTCTAAATAAAACACAAACAAAAATTATTTTTTGTAGATATTAAAAAATTAGAAGCAACCTATAATAAATATTTTTAAATTTACTAAGCATATGCAGTAAACTACCAACTTTTTACATTCTAGCTATCAATTCAAAAATTACTATGTTCTTGCAGTATTTAAGAAGCAAAATCACTAAATCTCACAAAAAAAATCATTGCAAGCATGCCACACTAGCAATTCAGCCTTCAAAACCTATACTATCACCTTAGTATAATTTAATTTCAGAAGTTCATTGAACTGGTAAGATCAGAATAAGTGGCAGACTATAAAGAACATGTTATAGTTGTGTCAACCCTGATGCCTTAATGCAAATGTTTTAGAAACTTAATATGATCAAAAGTTGAGGTCGTGTGGGTGAGGCCAAATGACCGATGTGCTTAGCTCTTCTCAGTAATGATGGTTATGCTATTATATCTTTGGTTAGCACTTTTACGATGATACTACGTACATCCTTTTGTTATTGCTTTCATAATTAACAAGTCACTTAACCTCTCTGTGGCCCAGTCTTCTCATCTGTTAAATGAGCATAATGATAACTGCTTCTTACCTTTCTTAGGAGTTGCTCTGAAGATTAATGAGCTGGTATTTAGAACGTACTTCAAGAAGGGAGACTTTCAAAAAGAAAAATAAGAAGGAAAGAAAAGAAAGAGAAAGAGAAAAAGATAGAAAGAGAAAGAAAGAAAGAAAGAAAGAAAGAAAGAAAGAAAGAAAGAAAGAAAGAAAGAAAGAAAGAAAGAAAGAACAACTCAAAAGAGAAAACTCCTTTGTTGCTAGATACCAAAAGCTAAAACTTTTTACCCCAGATGGATTAATCCACTGGTCTGCATTCCTAACTTCGTTACTCACACTTCCAAATAAATTGACTTTTAACAGAATATTAAAATGGAAATGCAATAGATGGCCATATATTTTGAAGAAACCTTTTTATCCCTCTACAGAAGAACAAAATTTTGCAAGTAATCACACATTTTTTCTGAAACCCTGTCATAGGCTTTCCATCGATGATTGTGCCAATGAATAACTGTTTAGTATTTGGTAAAAGCAGTGAAGTGCTGACATAAAGAAACCCCAGACGTGTGGCATTGATTTAGGGCACACATAGTAGATGACAATGAAATCATTTGAGGAGGTTGGGAAAGTGCAAAATTGGGAAATTATAGGAGAAATACTACTATATATTATAGGAGAATTATAGGAGAAAATACTATTTTTAAAAGTGCACCTTGTAGTAACTTGGAAGATAGAAAATTCACTAATAATCTTTTATATTTAGCCAAAAAAAAAATTGTTCTAAGTACCAGCTGGTTAGTTTTACCTACATGGGAAAAGATAGTACAAGATAGAGATAGATTATTAATAATAATAAGAAGAACAGGGAGACAGACGGTGGAGAAGGTGTAGAAAGAGGAGGAGGTGGAGGAGAGGGAAAGAAAATAAAAAACTCAGTTTGCAAGCAGAATTTAGAGGTGGTATAGAGGTGATAAAACTTGAATGGTTGGATAATAACAGTATTTATCATCTTCACTGTCTCACACCAGTGAAAGTTCTTACAATTGTCTTAACATGGCCTCAGGCCATAATTAAGGATCAAATTAAGCATGTTGCTTTAATCCTTTCTTAAAATCTCTGAATAAGTTAAGGCAATGCCTTGTAGACTTTCTTATCTTGATAAAGACTTCTGGCCCAAAGCAGCAATGATTAAGTCTAAAGAGAAGCCTACCTTAAAAACAATTACCGATGCTTGAAGCTCTGACTCAGGTGGGGCAAAGGCAATATATGTAACCTAAACATTTGTACCTCTGTAATATGCAGAAATTTAAAAAAAAATTCTAAGTGCAATAAAAAAAGAATTATGGGATGTCTTTTAGATAAAAAGTGTACTCAGTTGGATACAATTAAAAGCTACAAAGGTTTAGCAGAAACTGTATTGGTAAAACACTGACACCCCAGTGTGGAAAAATCTGAGTTTGTTTAAAATGTAGAAAAGTCTCCAGGTTCCCAAGTTTCCATGAGGACAGCTGACTTGTAAGTTAAGTAAAGATTTACACTACATGCCACCAAGAGTTCTTGGTTGTTTGTTAGGCAATACTGTGGCAATTGATAGAGAACACAAGCCCAAGATATATATAAAATCAGTGCCAGGAACGAGAGATATAAAAATGAATAATACAGATTCATGCAGTCCCTATTCTGCTGCTGAGCAGTGTAATGCAGAAACATACCGGAAATATCAATCCAAATAAATCTTGGATTGATATTTTAATGATAACTGAAGTAAAAAATGTTTAGAGAATACAAAAAAGGAGCACCTTACCCAGGCTGGGTAGATTTATACATGGAAAGGGTTAGGAAAGTTTCCCTAGAATAAATAAAGTGTAAATTAGCATGTAAGGAATACAGAGATCACCACCAATTGTGTTGGTAGGGAAAGCTGGGGATACAAAAAGCACATAATAGGCATTGAAGAAGAAGGTGCAAGAGTAAAAGATGCATCACAGGACTAGAAACACATCAATTTGGTTGGAATTTAGAGTGTGAAAGAAAATAAATAGAAAATGAGAAGAAGCCAGAGAATTATGTGCTTTGCAAACTTGCTAAGGAACTAAATTCCTATCTAAAGCAAATGGAATGGAGTCATTTTGGAGAGCTTTTTTTTTTTTCTTATCAGCAAATACTTTATTTTTTTCATTTCAGCATATTATGCAGGTACAAATGTTTGGGTTACATATATTGGCCTTCCCACTCTTCCCCCTGAGTCAGAGATTCAAGCATGTCCATCCTCCAGATGGTACACATCGCACGCATTATGTGTGTATATACCCAGCCCCTCCTCCCCCTTCCCATCTGCCTGATGCCCAATAAATGTTATTCCTGTATGTCCACGTAGGTGTTGATCAGCAAAACCAATTTGCTGGTGAGACTTAACTTTTATTAATCTATAAAGTTGCATTTTAGAATAAAGATAATTATAGCTTGCAG
>CAUYRT010025062.1:0-14250 GCA_963574885.1 Lepilemur ruficaudatus | reverse complement strand
TTTTCTATATATTTTTAGTTGTCCAATTAATTTTTCTATTTTTAGTAGAGACGGGGTCTCGCTCTTGCTCAGGCTGGTTTTGAACTCCTGACCTTGAGCAATCCGCCCGCCTCGGCCTCCCAGAGTGCTAGGATTACAGGCATGAGCCACAGCACCCGGCCTGGAAGCATCCATTTTTAACTTAGATTTCATGCTCTTTGGATGCACCAAAATACTCAGCTTTTAAAGGGGTTTGAGAAAATTATGATGTTTTACAATATGCAACATTTGCCTGATCTTAGGGTTGGAATGACATTCTCCAACTTTCTACATTCTAAGAAGAAGGAAGTCAATTTTATGTCAAATATAATGTATTCTCTTTCATGCCTGTTACTCTTTTTGATGCTTCAGACCTAGAATTGGTCTTTTCTCTACAGATTCTTGGTTCTTTCTAGTGGGAAACAGCAAGGGGAAACCTGAGTGCTAAATGTGTTCACTGCTCCTGAGGTGTCATTATTTCTAGAGCCTTTCAGTGGTAAAGCTAAGAAATATATAATTTTTAAAATATCATTAGTTAATACAGATATTGCCTATTTCATTTCAACACCACATCCTTCCTCTACTTCAATTCCTTATTGTATTTCCCCTCGATAGTAAGAACACTGGTTCAAACACTGATAAATTTAATCATTTGTTCTACTCTATAACAAAAATAAATTTATTTCAGGATCAGTATACTTGTACTACTATCAAAAACAAACCTACTAAGTAAAATCCCATATTTCTTGCAGTTCTGAGAGCATACACTTGTACATGTAGTATACTGTATTCAGAAGTTACTTGAATTGATTCATTTTTTTTGTATTTATGTTATAAATTGATATTCACAATTTTAGATTCATTTGGTTTTGTTTATATTCACTTTTAGGCTTTTTTAAAATCCTTGTAGATATAATTTTGTATTTTAAAATATATAAAACATTGAGTTAGTTCAAAAGTAAAACTTATATTAAAAGATATACACAGGAGGTCTCACTCCCTTCCCTGTTCCTTCCATTCTGCTCTCATCCATGGCTTGCAGGTAATCACTTCCATTAGTTTCTGATTTATATACACATTACACGCATACACAATTTACTTAAAGGACAGCGACATATTCAAGTGGATTTGCTGGCAGTTAGCTTGGGTTTATGAGTGCAAATTTATTTGCAAGAGAGGAAAAGACAAGTTCTATTTTTTTTTTAAATGGCAACTGACCAGAGAGATCAAATTTTCTTGAAAATAAAATCTTTATGCAGAGAACTGTGTTCTTGTGCATCATTTGTCAGTTGTAATTTTTGGTTGTATAAAAGCATAATAGGAAATATAATTGTTGGATAAAGACTGATAAACATTAATAAATTTCTTCCATTATTTTTCTTGTATTTTCCTTCTTTTCTACCTACCTTCCCTCCTCTTTTCTTTTCCTTTATTATATGGATACTCTGCAACCTTCTGTGCATGGAGGTATAAAGATGAACAATACAGATGAAATTCCTGCCCTTAAGAAACTTATATGCCATTTGGGGAGACAGATAATAAATGAATTAAAATAAAGCAGTGAAGAAAGAGAAGCTATTCTTTCCTCACCCTCCTGTTGGGTGGTGATAGGAGTTAAGGTGAGAGATGCAGATCAATCACCTGCATTGTCTTAATATCTTACTATCCATCTACTTGGCTTCTTCCTTTCCAGATTCCATAAACAGAAGTTAGGAAACAGTAACTAATGGGATGAAATTCCCTTCCTTCCCTTTGTTAAACTGACCAAATTAGCTTTGACGTGATATGTTGGAGATAGGAGCACTGGCAATAAAGATTAAAACAGAAGTTCTTTTACAGACTAACTTTTAACTTAGGAATTTGGAGAGATACAATCAAAACTATATGCTTATGCAAGAGTGTCACCTCAGCCCCCTCTGCAGACAGATGGTATCAGCAGTTACGTGGTTATGTTAGTCACAGGCATAGTCTGTTTGTTAGCCCCATGGCAATTTTGTAATGCTTGTGCTTGTTTCCAGATCTGTTACAAACCCTATCAAATCCCATAAGTTCAAAAGCGTAGTAGTATTGAATGTGCTTAGAAAAAGAAGTACATGGTTATGATAGTAACGGAAGTGATGTTAACTTTACACAGATGTTCATACATTGTTCATATACATGTTACATTGTTCTTATAAATAAATGGACTTAGGATCAAACTTTAGAATCTAATCTGTGCATAAGTATATGAGCTTCTGAATTTAAAAATATGGGAATCAATCCTATGTCTTTAAGATATGGATCTTCCAGCAGCATCAGGTCCTGAAGTCATTTGTGTAAGTCAGAAATCCTCTGTAGTCCAAGTGATCTTTGAAAATTCCCCAAACGGTTAGTGTACGTAATGTTGCATAACAATTCTAAAGTTTGGGGACTATTCAGTTGGTCTTAATAACAACAAAAACAACAACAACAAAATAACAAAAATAAGCCCTAAGTGCAGATATCTTGGCATTCAAATCATTCATCCTTTAAGATACTCATTGAATCTCTGACTATAATGGGGGGTGGATGAGGATGCTAAACTATCTTTGCTTATCTTCAGGTTGACTTTAGGTTTTAATAGTAGTAAGTACAGTTATTTTTATACTTGTTAATTTGCATGTTGTTTTAAGGAATTAATGTGGTGAATATGTGGCAACACCTAGCCCAGGGCCTAGTACCTAACTGGTCCTCAATTATAAATTAGAGCTGATTTTGAGTCTAAGATTGCTTGATCAGGTTCTCATGCACATTGATTCTAAAAAGTGATGGATAAAAACTCAGCTACCTGCTGCTTGTCATTTCAAATACACATTTCTTGTGACTCTACCGAATTGCTGTCACAGGCGTGCCTTTGGGAGTTGCTCATAGATCCCTTAAGTGGAGTTACACTTACTAGAGGGTCAGGTTCTCAAATCTGTATGAAAAATATTAACAAATGCATTTGGACAGCATGACTAAAGTGTAGATGTCTCCTTACCTGTAGTTTGATGCACAATTCATCTTCTCCATCATTGCCAAATACCTCTGTTTACTTTCCCTTATTTTCCCACCTCCCACTCATCAGAGTCGATGACGCCTTGCAGGATACCCTTGCTTGGTTTTCCAGCATTTTTTATCAATAATAATATGCAGTCCTCCGAGAAACTCCTTGGCACTTATTTTAATTCCCAGTAATTACATAGAAAAAATTAACAACACCCTTTCTTAATTTCATTCACTTGAGTATTAATTAATTTGGAAGATAGTGTGTGTTTTTCTTGGTATATATGTCTGGGGCTTAATTAAAGTTAACCCTTAAGAGGAAATATAGCCTGTTTAGAGAAGCATTCTTCTTTAAATATTTTTATTGTCAATTTTTATATGTAGATTGCAAATATATTCTTTGTATTATAAACATACACAATACAGAAGAATATAAGGTGAAAGATCATAATCCTTATCATGTTCCATCAAATTCCATTCCACTCTCGAGAGACAACCAACTACTTTAACAGTTTTATATGTATCTTTCCAGACTTTTATCTTTATAGTCATATATGTGTATGCACATATAAAAATATATAGCATTGTTTTCTTTGCCTTTACTTAATATGCTATAGTTATATAACTATGTATTATAGTTCAATTTGCTTTTTTCACTTAATGTGAAAAAAGCAAATTTTCACAACCATAATCCACCTCACTTTTTTCTATAAACTTGTACCATACCATTGTTTTTGTAGTAATGTATGTACCATATAATCTACTTAATATTCATTTATTGAAGGATATTTAGTTGTTACCAGCTTTTCACTATGACAAATAATGCTTCAAACAACATTAATGTTCTTGCCTCTTTGTGTACACACGTATTTTTTAAAGATAATTACCTGGAAGTGGGTAGATTTTGTAGGTCATAAGCAAAATCAAAAGATTTTACTAGATGTACAAAACTGTCCTCTAACAAAGGCCTTATCATCATACACCAAGAAAGCAGGAGATTACCTGCTCCCCTCACATCTGTGCCCTCCATTGATAGTGTCCTCATTTTTTGCAAAGATGACAGAAAATAAGTTATATCTATTTTTTAATATGCATTGCCATCATATCTAAAGTGGACTATTTTAAATTATTTTTTAGCTATTCATAGTTTTTCTTCTGTGTGCTGTTTTTATTTTTATGCATTTTAAAGTTTGAATGTTTGTCTTTTAATGATTTGTGAGAACTCATATCATTTTGATATTGATTACAAACATGTTTTTAATTTAAATTTTATTGGCTTCTTTTTAAAAGCAGTTTTTTCTTATTTTATGGATGAAGGATTTTCTTTATTCTTTCTGAGAATTTTTTTTTTTTAATTTTTATTTATTTATTTTTTTGAGACAGAGTCTCACTTTGTTGCCCAGGCTAGAGTGTCGTGGCATCAGCCTAGCTCACAGCAACCTCAAACTCCTGAGCTCAAGCAATCCTTCTGCCTCAGTCTCTCAAGTAGCTGGTACTACAGGCATGTGCCATCATGCCTGGATAATTTTTTCTATATATATTTTTAGTTGGCCAATTAATTTCTTTCTATTTTTAGTAGAGACGGGGTCTTGCTCTTGCTCAGGTTGGTTTCGAACTCCTGACCTTGAGCGATCCTCCTGCCTTGGCCTCCCAAAGTGCTAGGATTACAGATGTGAGCCATGCCCCGGCCTAATAAGTTTTTTTATGGCTCTTTTCTGCCCTCTGAATTGTCTTTGCTTTCTCCGTAGTCATTTGTTCTCTTTGTTCATCCTGTTTTTCTTATTCATATATTTTCTAATTGTATTAGCCAGCTTAGGCTGCTATAACAGAATACCATAAACTGGGTGGCTTAAACAACAGGAATTTATTTCTCACAGTTCGGGAAGCTGAGCGGTCCAAGATCAAGGTGCTGATAGATTTGGTTCCCCAGTGAGTGTTCTCCTGGATTGCAGAAGCCCACCTTCTTGCTGTATCCTCACAAGGAAAAAAGAGAGAAAGAGAGCTCTCTTTTCTTCTTACTATAAGGACATGAATCCCACCATGGGGTCCTCACCCTCATGACCTCATTTAGACATAATTAACTCCTAAAGGTCTCACCTGCAAATATCCTCACACTGGAGGTTAGGACTTCAACATACTAATTTGGGAGGACACAATTCAGTCCATAGCAGTGTCCTTGGTTGTCAGTGCATTTTTATGACCAAAAAAGCTAGGTCAATAGTAGTTAGTAAGTACATTAATGTTCTATTGCCGCATAACAAATTACCACAAATTAAGCAGCTGAAAACAGCACAAATATATTATCACACAATTTCTGTGGGTCAGTAGTTGGTACAGGTCTGGTGGATCCGCTACTCCAGACCCTACCAAGTTGAAATGAATGTGTGACCCAGGGCTGTGATCTCAGCTGAGACTCAGCATCCTTTTCCAAGTTTACTGGTTATTGTCAGAATTCATTTCCTTGAAGCTGTAGGACTAAAGTCCCTCTTTTCTTGCTGACTTTTGGCTAGGGCCACTGTCATGTCCTAGAGGTGATTCATAACGTGATTGTTTCTTTCTTCAAGGCCAGCAGGAGAATGTCTCTGTTGTTTTGAATTTCTCTGACTTCTTTTCTGGGCTCACCTGATAATTCCAGTCCCACTCAGTGTAATTGCCCTTTTTATTTAACTTCAAAGTCAAATTATTAGTAATTTACTCATGTGAGTGAAATCTATCATATTCACAGGTCCTGCTCACACTCAAGAGGAGACCGTACATGATATACACACCAGGGGGTGGGGATCTCAGGGGCCATTTGAGAATTCTGCCTGCCACAGGTGGGCACAAGTTTCTCTCTGTAAGTCTAGATTTGTTTCCCCTACAGGCTTTCCATTTCTCCTGTTAGGACTGAGCCAAAAAGTCTGGAAAAGTGGAGTAGAGGTAGAAGCATGTTGACTGGCTGGTTTTGTAAGTTATTTAAAATAGGGAAACTTTACACTACGAGTGAAGGTCCTTAGGATGTTTTATTCCAGGGTAAAGGAACTTTTTCTATTGGATATCCAGTAATCACAAAGTCTGTTCTGCCTCTCTTCATTTCCTACACTCAACCAGGAATCTTCTTAGGTATGTAGTCCACATTCTTTATCATGCAGGTCTTGGGTTTTAACCTATGATCAAGCATTGTTGCAGCCTTATGCTGAGGTGGATTGAGTTAGGGGTCTCACTGCCCCTGCTATTCTTTGTCCATCTCTTTAATTTTCTTGGCAGCAGCCCCAGGAACCCCCCTTCCCCACCTGCCCCCATCCTGAACTTGCCATTTGTTCTGTCTGAGCTTGCAGCTTTTCTGGATCAGTGATTGCCTCTAAAGTTGTTGCTGTTGGTTGTGGTGGTTGTAGTGGGGTGGGTATATGTGTTTGAGGATTCTTCTCCATTTTTGTCCCATCTGCTCTCTGTTTTCTAGGAATTTCTCATAATTTTTGATCTGTTGATAGCACTTTTGAAAAGTTGTTTTCTTGTGCTGCTAAAGATTTATTCATTGCAAAATATATTTTCTATTTTTTAAGGGGATTTGAGGTAGAAAGGGAGGTAAATGCATGTGCTAAATCCATCATTTTGTTCTATTAATAATTTCCAATATTAGTTCTTTTAATTTTATATTATTAAGATTTTTTTTTGCAATTAGAGCTGTCTGTTAGTAGATAATCAACCCTCAAATTGTTTTTCCCACCCCTTTGCTCTCTTAATCTTTACTCTTCCTTCCTTAGTTTTCCAAATAAAGTGGGAAAAGAGGAGGCAAATATAAAAATCAAATATCACATTTCCTTCTGTGTTCATCTACTGTGAAAAATGTTGACTTTGGGTAAAATTGCTGACTAAAATAAAGCCCTGCGTTATTAGTGGGTTTCCTCCCCATCTGAATCTCAAATGCATGTGTAGGGGAGAGAAAACGGCTTCCCTCCAGCCTCCTAGGTTCTTTGGCTGAGCTATGAATTAAATTGACATAAGACGGATTAACAGGAGAAAGACCATATTTATTTGCATACATATGCATGGGAGTCTCCCAAAAATATGAGACTTCAAACAAGGTCCAGATGATTGAAGCGTATATCCCAAGCCATAGAAGGGAAAAAGGGCTTGGAGTTTCTGGGGTGGGGGTAAGGAGGTGGAGACAAGTTGTGGGAGGGTGAGGGCAGGAAATGCATGGTGAATAAGGGTTGCCTCTTTATGAGGATAAGAAGTCTCTCAGGTAATAAAAGTTACCCTGAGCAGCCCTCTTCCTGATACAGATACTTTTACTACTGTAGATTTCTCTTATGGATATAAATTCCCTTTACAAAAGGGCAGCTTTACAGAGCTACTCTTGTGTTTGCAGTTTTTCAAAATAATGTACTTGAAATAGGCCAAAAAAGTATATTTTGGAGTGGCATATTTGGTCTTCTGTAGTCATATTTTCAGGTAGTGTGTCCTGAGCCCCAACACATGGATAACCAAGACATTTTCATTACTTCCAAATGACTAGAACATTTTAATGAAATAGGCTTATTCAATAAGCTGTCAAACGCAAAAAGAAAGTGGAAACAAGTTAGTAGCCTCTCTCAGGGAACTGATGTAGAAATACTGAGAGACCTCAACCTCAAAGAGAATGATGAAGTGTCCTAATTAGATAACAGAGTACAAAATGTCTTTTCAATAGACAACATGGCGTAGGTTAGCCCATGATTTAAGGGAGAGATTTTAGAGAATCAGATTTTGAAAGAGTCATATAAATATTTAAATCAAACAACACACACAACTTGTATATATACAAATATATTAATATATACAAGTTGACTGTCCAACTCCCAGAATAAGGCAGCCACATTTGAATTAAATTTATAGTAGACTTGTGTGTTAAATGTATGTAAGAGATGACATCATAAATTCAGGTCCTGAGAGAGTAATAGTAACTGACATATAGGACAGGGGAGAGCCATTTCACATGTTCTTTTGGCAGAAATATAGTAAAGGGAATTGAAGGAAAAATGTTTCAGAGAAAGCCATGGCTTGCAAAATGGGCCAGGTGGAAAGAATATTAATTCTAATATACAACGCAAGCATTCAAGGGTGAAGGACTAGAGATTGTAATCCATCCTTTTCTATGCCAGATTGAGTACCATCCATACCATGCCAGGAAAACGTTCTATTTAGGGCCATGAACTCAGTGGAAAATTGAGTAACATCTATAAATTCTATTCACTCCCTTTTTCAGATCATTAAAGGCATTAAACTAGATCAGACCCAACATGGACTCTTGTAACACCCCACTACACATTGCCCTAGAGTTAATTATGCTATCATTAATCATTTGCCCACTGTTTATAATCATCCAAGCATTTTTAATATAACTAGATTCTTATTCAAGCCTGTTTTAAATTAATTTTGCAAATAAGATTTGGAAGTTCCAAATACAATGATCCATTGGCACCTACATTCATCAATTAAGCAGCATTTTACCTCTCTGCTCCTTTGGAATTTTTCTGGTAGGATGTGCCCTCTCTGCAGATCTCTGCTTTATGTTAGACATAGCTCCTCTGTGCTCCAGTTGTTTATGGTTTTCAATAGCTGCACCATAACTTTTTAATCTGTTGACATGAAAAAAACCCAGATGATGTTGACCCAAATCACACTTGTTTTTTAAAAAAAATGATTACACATTTGTTTTATTCATTATTCACTTCTCTGCTCCTGTCTTTATTTTCAGCAATATGCCCTAGTTTTCCAATAGAAGTAACGATGTATTTCTTTAACACCATTTAGGTCCTTTTATGCTTGGATGTGTGTCATATACATTGTTATTTTGGATGTACTAAATATTTTATAACTTTTTCAGACTAAATTTTGAAAAGTGTTATTTTTCTTATTTCTTCATACAAATTTTATTTCTTCTAAAAAAAACAATCTTTTATCCTCCTTTTAAAATAAGTTACACATCTCTGCATTTATTACTGGTTCTATTTTTCTAGACTCTCTTTTCCAGCTGTCTCTTTCTTTAACTAATAAAACATAGTACACATAGTTACACATACTTTAGAGTCAACTAGTTTTACAAGGTTTGTAATAAAAAAATAATAGCCTCCCATCCCCACTCCAGCATTTCTCTCTTCAAGAGACAACAAATTTCAGCTCTGAGCTAAATATGTTGGTGCTTACCTCCATGACCCGAAATAATGTGCTTGAATTTCTACCATTTGCTGTTTATTTTAGGCATTATCTATTGCCTTCCCAGTATGGAAGATGAGGATTTTGCTCCTTTTCCTCATCTATTCCTACCACACATGTATTTCTTTTCCTTTAGCACATCCTCCCAATTTGGTTGCAACATAATTTTTATTAGATTAATATCAGGGTTTGTTTTATTAAGATTACGTAAATGCTATCTGTAGCTGAAACAACTTGTAAACTCTGATAACTTTTCTTTTCCTGTGCAACTTTTTGTTTTCTCTGGAATTAATGGTTACCTTACTTTTGTGTTTGATTTTTTGTTTTGCTTATCATTAATTTATCTTCCAACTTCTCTTCAATTGAGGAAAGCTCCTTTCAAGACTGCCAGACTCATTAGACCTTATCTCCATTTCATCTTCCTAAAGAAGGACCTTCCAGAGCCTGCTGACTTCCTCTAATCTGGAATGGTGGCACTCTAGTTCTGACATACAGCTTTCATCCTGGGATCTCCCTTCACCATTATCCGAGGATTAGTTTGACGACTCCTGGTCCCTCTATCCTGTGTTTTCCTCTTTCTTGGCTTAATCTCAAGCTTCTAAAAAATATAGGAATGGGAGGTGGTTTGGGGGAAACGTGCATGTCTGAAGATGCTTTATGCTATCCTTACACATTGATTGGCTGGGATTAGAAATGGAGACTGAGGCCATTTTCTTTCAGGTGGTTTAAGGCATTATTCTATCACCTTTCTAGCTTCCAACATTGCTGTTGAGAAGTCTGAAGGATTCTGATTCCTACTCTTTTATACTTGATCAGTTTTTTTTCTTTCTGGAAGCTTCTATTTCCTTCTCTTTGTTCCTTCTGTTCTGAAATTTCACAGTGATGAACCTTGGTGGAGATCTCTTTTTATCCATATGTGCTGTATTCCTGGTGGGCCCTTTCAATCCGAAAACTTAAGTTACACAGTTCTAGGAATTTTATCCCTCATCCCAATGACTTTGTTGATTTATTCCCTTCTATCTTCTTTCTTTCTTTTTTATTTTGGAACTCCGGTTATTTGAATATTAAACTTACTAATTAATCTTCTAATTTTATTTTTATTTTGTTCTCTTTCATTTTATATATTTTTGTTCTTTTGTTCTTCTTTCTGGGGTATTGCCTTAATTTTCTCTTTCATCTCTTCTTTTAAGCTATTGATTTTTATCATATTTTCAGTTTCAAATATTTTTTTCTAATAAGTTCAGTTTCAGGGTCTAATACAACAGCCAATTGAATGTTCTGTTTTTTTATGGTATCCTGTTTGGTTTTATTTTAGCATTATCTTTTGTTATTTAATCATATTTTCCCCAACATTTTATTATGAAACTTTTCAAATATACATAAATGGTGAAAGAATAGGTATGATGAATAACCATATATATAACTACCCAAATTTAATAATTGTTAACATTTTATTATATTTGGTTTATCTAGGTGTATGTGTGTGTATAAATTTTTTGCCAAACAACTTGAAAATCAATGGCAGACATCATGTCCCTTCACCCCTAAATTATTCAGTGGCTATAGGATGATCAGTTTATCCTGGTTTGCTGAGGATTTTCCTAGTTTTTAATCTGAAAGACTTGTGTCATTAGAACTTCCCCACCCTACCCTCACTCCCAGGAAAACCAGGACAGTTTATCACCCTAAGTGGATGGATCATAGTGATGACATACTTTGACATAACCACTATCACAATGATAACCATTATCACACTCAAGGGAACTAATTGAGATTTCATAATATCATCTTAATTCAACTCTACATTCAAATTTATTTAATTTTCTATTATAGCATATATATACACACATAAATATATATATAAACACACACACACACACACACACACACACACTGTCTCTGTCTCTCTCCAATCTCTTTTTCTCTGACACTGAGAAACCAACCCAGTCATCTTATAGTGATTATATAGTTATATTACATTTTGAATTTGTCTTTTTCTTTTTGATGTCATTTAGCTTATTCTTCTATCAATGTTCTGTCCTGCATACTGGCAGTAAGGTCTGAAGGTTGATTAGATTGAGGTCAATAAGCTTGGCAAGAGCATCCTCTAGGACACACCATACACCTCAGAGTGTTTCACAGCAGGAGGCACAAAATGTCAAGTTTTCCCACTAACAGTGATGCTAAGTTTGAACTCTCAGGTAACATGATGATCACCATATCTCTCCACCTGAGTGAATGTTATTTCCTTTGCAATTAGTAAGTAATCCGTGGGATGATATTTTAAGACCCTGCAAATATTCTGTTCCCCACAACATTTTATCCCATGATTTTAGCATCCATTGATGATTTTTATCTGGAACATTATTTCAAATGGGATTACAAAATGGTAATTTTTCTAATTCACTCATTCCTTCTACATTTATTAGCTGATATTAGCTGTCTTCTATAACAAAGAACTTTCCCTGAACTGGAGATAAGTACAATTTCTCATAAGAAGGCTCAATAAATGTTTAATTTTTACTCTTTCATTGTGAATTTTCAGAGTGAGGAATGGTGCAATTATCCCTCCAATGGTGGCAAATAGTCTCTCTCTCTCTCTCTCTCTCTCTCTCTGTCTTTCTCTATCTTCCTTTCTCTATCCAATGTGGAATTATGGGTTTTTTGTTAATATAAGAGAGTTAAAAATTAGTTTACTAAGATTTCTTCAGGTTATACTACATTAAAAAAAGATTTATTTCTTTTGATGATGTTAAAATGAACAATTTATTTGATCACATTCCTATTGCAATAGCATTACATAAAGTGATTCCTGGCAGCTTATTTTCTAAAAACCCAAACAAAGCACCAGATATATTTCTATGTATGTTGATATCTACCTTTCTACATGTAGTTCCTTTCCCCAAAATGGAATCTTATTGGAGGTGTCTATGAATGTCCTCCATTCCCAACACCTTGGCATCTGTGTCCACAATATGCCTCTCTCCCTCCCCCGATCTGAAGGTTACAGCAATTGGACCTAGCTAATGGGCATCTGTCCCAAATGCTGGTGAGCCCACCATAGCCTATGTGTCCTGCCTCAGAAAGAACAGCTGAGCCAATCAGATTCCTTTCCCAGGAATTTGGAATTGGAAAACTGAGAAACTAAAGCAGTTAGCAATAACATTGAAGTAGAGGTAGGAACAGAGAGACCTTGATAAGCCATGCTAAACAACAGTCGCATGACATTCCATGACATTCAAAGTTGTCGAGGAGGAAAAGCTATAAGCAAACCAGAAAAAAAGCAAATCAGGTGGGTTGATGTGTCAGGGTGTTGTTCCCCCTCCTGCCATCCATCCCAGGGAAGGGCACTATCATGCATCCAGTAGCCCCAGCCTACTGCAAGACATTGATCTTGCTCACCTGGAGTAACAGGCTTACTGCATCCCCTTCAACAATTCTTCAAGCCATCCTCCACAAAAAATGTGACTCTTATCCTGTTACCACTACCTGGGACATAGTAGTTGCTCAACCAATAATGTTATTACATTTTGAAAGATATTCAATCTTTGATACCATAAAAAATTGAGAGTAAACTCTTAAAACAAATATAAATGGCATTTAAAAACAAGTATATTTAGTGAAGGAAAGAATAGTCTTTCAACACATTATGCTGGGACAACTGGGATATCCACATGCAAAAGAATGAAGTAGACCCCTACCATATGCCATATACAAAATTAACTCGAAATGGATCAAATATCTAAATATAGGAGCTGAAATCATACAATTCTTAGAAGAAGATATAATTGCAAAGCCTTATGACCTTGGATTAGGCCATGGTTTCTTAGATATGACATCCAAAAACACAAGCAACCTGTATTAGTTTGTTTTGAGTTGCTATAAAAGAATACCGGAGGCAGGGTAATTAATAAAGAAACGAGGTTATGTGGCTTATGGTTCTGTGGGCTACATAAGAAGCATAGCATCAGCATTTCCTTCTGGTGGGGCCCTGAGGAAACTTCCACTCATGGCAGAGGGTGAAGGCGAGCCAGCCTGTCACATGGCGAGAGAGGGAGCAAGAGAGACGGGAGGAGGCGCAAGACTCTTTTCAACAATCGGTTCTCTTGGGAACTAATGGAGCCAGAACACACTCATTATTGTGAGGATGGCACGAAGCCATTAATGAGATATCTGCGCCCATGATGCAAACACCTCCCACCAGGCCCCACCTCCAACATTGGGGATCAAATTTCAACAGGAGACTTGGAGGGAACAAATATACAAACGATATCACCACCAAAGAAAAGAATAGAGAAACTGGACTTCAGAAAAATTATAAACTTCTAAGACTCAAAGAACACTATCAAGAAAGTGAAAAGACAATACACAGAATGGGAGAAAATATTTTCAAATCATATATCTTAAAAGGATCTACTATCTTAGGTATCCAGAATACATAAGAACTATTACAACTCAACAATAAAAATTTTAATGAGCAAAGTATTAATATTTTAATTGACATTTCTCCAGTGAAGATATGCAGGCAGATTAGCTACTTCTCCCCACGAAAAATTGGGTCCCTTAGATAGAGGTCATTGCAGAGGACAAGAAAATAATAGGAAATAGAATAATGGAAATAAAAGAATACACAGAGATGAAGGTATAGTTTTATAGATTTATATTAGGAAATTAGGTAAAGCAAGGGTCCTCAGGGGTCCCCACTACATCCCTGTTGGTAATGAGGCCAGGAGCAGAATTTCACATACATTTTTATAACTACAGATATCAATTATCAGTTGCCAGAGGTACCATGTTTACATAATAACAGGTAGTTCAGTTGCCAGGGGAAACAGATTTAATAACAGGAAGTTCATTTTGAGTTAAAAGTTTTTTCAAAAGGCTTCTAAAAATTCCTTACTCTATTCTATCTATGTAAACAAACAGTTACAATATCTTTCAAGGACTAACTTCTAAGTTCTAAGAGATAGCTAACATTTAATAGAGGTGTAACACAGAGATATAGTGGCTCCATATTTCTTTTATCTAGTTATTATGGATTGAGACAGTCAG
>CAUYRT010025061.1:0-54418 GCA_963574885.1 Lepilemur ruficaudatus | reverse complement strand
GCGTTCCTCAGAGCTCAATTAAGAGACTAGAAAAAATGGAAAAATAAGCACCACGTGTGCTCACCAGCAAACTGATCAACACCTAAGTGGACACATAGGAACAACATTTATCGGGCGTCGGGCAGACGGGGGGGGGAGGAGGGGATGGTATATACACACATAATGAGGCAATGCGCACCATCTGGGGGATGGACACGCTTGAAGCTCTGACTCCAGGGGGAAAGGGGAGGAGAGGCAACACACGTAACCTAAACATTTGTACCCCTATAATATGCTGAAATTTTAAAAAAATGGTAAAAAAAAAAAAAAAAAAGAGAGAGAGACTAGAAATCTGCAGTCAAGTCATGCCGGGCCCTGGGGCTGTGAGTCGTGTAGCTTTGAGGCCCAAGCAGGGGCCAAGCAGCCACAGCAAGGAAGTGAAAATTATGGGGGCTCAGGAACTGGGGGACACGTGATCGCTCAAGACGGAAAAGAAGATGTTCAGCCGGGAGAAGCAAAGAGGGACAGAAGTTGCCTGAAGATTGCCCAGGTCCCACGAGGCCAAGGTGTTGGCCCATCGTTTGCTTTGCGGATGTCCTCAGTTTTGTTTCCGTGAAGCCAGTTTGGGGCATTTCTGTTCCTTCTCCCGTCAGTCACGGGGTGGGGGGGGATGTTCTCCCACTCACCATCTCTCACACGTCCATCCCACCCCTCACCGACCGCTCTCCATTGCCGCCAGGACGCAGCCCGGGCTCCTTAGCGTAATAACGTCCAAGAGCTTTTATGTTTCGTGGCCCATCTCCCGACCCCACCCTTCGACGAGACCCCAGCCCTTCGTTTCTGCAGCCCCTCCCCAGCCCACCCAGCCGCCTTCTTCCCTATTAACACCTCGTACTTAACATCTTTCTATGCTTTGTCTCTGCTTGAAATATCCCTTCCCGCCCTTTCCATGAACAAAGTCCTATTTATGCCTCCAGACCCGCTATAAAAGTCACCTGCTGGCTCCCTCTCCACCCCCGGCTGAATCATTCCCCACTCTGGGATCCCACAGAACAGTCTATTTTGCTATCAGAGTGGACCAGGAAAGCGGAGTGGTTAGAGGCAGGGACTGGCGGAGTGAATGCCACAGCTAGCTAGGGGACCACGGAACAATCTCTGGCTTTCTGAGCCTCAGTTTCCTCCTCTGTAACCTGGGAGAAATAAGAGTGTCTACCTCCCAGGGCGGTGGTGAGAATTATTTGAGATGAGGCTTGCAAAGAACCCAGCACAGTATCCAGAAGATGGTAGATATTCAACAAATGATGCTCCTTCCCATCTTGTGAGGCAGAACTGGGTCACTGCAGTTTCAGAGACACCAGGGAAATGGCCGGATCTGGGGGCCCGGGAGGAGCAGGAATTAGCCGCATCTGTCTGGGGACTCCCAGCCCTGAGACCTTCCGAAAGCCTCTCTCAAGACTCGTGGCACGTGACAGCCAGGAAATCTGCACCCACACAACTCAGCCACAAACCCAGAGCTACCACAGAGCCCGGAGGGAGATGAGAAATAATCAATGACAAAAACCACCCGGAGGTTTTTGGGTTTTCATCAGAATTTTCCACTTGGGTAAAACGGTATCGCCACGCTGTATCATTCATTATCTTAACTGCTGGTTTGGGGGGTTGCTTTTTTAATTTTGTTTCCCCAGTTTCAAGCAGTCAGACTCAGCAGAGATTACTCATTGCAAAGAAAGTGCGTTCTTTCTATTTTAGCCAAATGGCGGTTTGGGTTTCCTCGGAATGAGAAGCTTCCTCCAGCCTCGCTGGAAAGGCGGTTCTTATTTCATTTGCAGAGCCGGGAGGGGTTTCAGGCTGTCAGACGCCCAGACCCCCTTGCAAGAAGGGAAGCCTCAATTCTGGTAATTGGTGGCAACAATGAACGACTCTGATACGATCAGGTGCTCAGCAGCACCCGGAGGTTTTCCGATCTGGTGCACAATGGGAACTTTGAGAGCAGGAAGGTGTCACAAGTGCCATCTCGGTCAGGTGCGTGGCCGACAGTGAACTGCTTCCAGCAGCGACTCACTTTACAATGGATGCAGGATGTCACTTCCCCATCAAAACCCTCCAGCGGCTCCACTGTGTTTAGGGTGAAATCCACACACCTTTCCATGTCCCTGCCCCAAGCGTCTCTGGCCCTCTCCTTCCTGCACCGAGCCACACCAGCCTTGCCAGTGTCCCTAGCCACGGCCAAGCTTGTCCCTCCCTGGGGGCATCTGCACTTACGGCTCCTTCACAGGATGCTGCCCCTCCCCATCTGCATGTGCCTGGCTCAGCTCAAATGTCACTCGCTCAAAGTATCTTAAACAAGTTCCACCCCCAGTCACTCTCAGTGACATTACCCCGTTTGGCTTTCCCCATCTTGATTATCTTTAGCTGCAATTATCTTGGCTGGTTTGTGTCCCTGGAGCAAAGCAGGTCCTGGTCCATCTTGCTCATTGCGGCATCCCAGAGTAGACCCTGTGCCTGACACACAGGGTCAGTGCTCAATGCACAATGAATAGATGGATTTTATATCCTCTAAAAAAAAATCTGAGCATCAACCAAACTCTTTGCAGTAGACATCACGGTTATGCTTATTTTATAGTCGAGGAAATGGGCTCTGAACAGGAACTGATCTCTTCAAGGCCACTTACCAAGTTATTCATTTACCTAGTGTTTGTTAAACCGCGCCAAAACTTACTGGCTTAAACCAAGGCTGGGTCACTCTCTGTTCTCTGGGTTGGCTGGGCAGTTGTTGTGCTGGTCCTGCCTGAGCTCACCCATGTGACTGCCGGGTCTGCTCTTAGGGCAGGGACCACTGGGCATCTCCCCTGCCCGCCCCCCGCCGTGGCCTTTCAGCCCAGACGTCTTCACAGCATGATGGGCTGCGAGAGCAGCATTGTCGCCAGCATTGTTGCGAGAGCGCAAAAGCTGACAGCTGCAAATCTCTCGCAGCCTAACCTTGGAAGTCCCACGGCGTCACTTCTACTGGATGCTGTTGGCCAAAGCAAGTCTCGAGGACAGCCTGGAATCCCAGGAGCAGGGGAATATACTGCACCACGTGATGGGAGGTGCTGTCCCATTGCAAAGGAGCCCAGGCTGAGCTATTGTGTCCATCTTTGAAAAATCTATCATAGCTCGTGGTGTCGGGACCAGCCTGGCTGAGCCTCCGACTCGCAGAGGCAGAGCGAGCGACCGCGACTAACTGGCAACATCAGGGGGCTGCAGAGACTGTGACGGCTTCAGCAAGTTTCTCTCTCACCCACGTCCCGTGTCCACGGGGGGCCGGCTGGGCTTCCAGGACTCCACTCTGGGACCTGGTGATGGAGCAGCCTCTTCCTGGAACATCTCCTGAGCAGGACCCCACGCAGACAGGAAGGAAACGCAGCCAGGCACTCGCTGGCCTGGCACCTCTGCTCGGAGGGACACACATCTTTCCAGTGACACAGCCGCCAAACAAGTCACAGGTGCATCATCCTCTTTCTGGGAAAGGCATGAAAGTGCATGGACGGTGAGCTCACCACCATGCAGCCTGTTTTCCTCTGCAGCTCCTTAAAAAGAAAAAAAGACATTCTTCATGGAGCGACGAGCCTGCTCATTCTATTTTTACCATCAGTCCAAGTGTGGGTCTCTCATCTGTTCCCTCTGCCCACAGAGGAAAGGTCATAGAGACAAAGGTCACCGGAGCCTTCTCTTCTCCAGGACACACCACCCCCTGCCTGAACACATGCTGCCCCCCAGCCCACCGGCAACTGGATCGAGTCCCCTCTGACACCCAACCTCCCCACCCCTGGGCTCTCGGCACTGCCCAACCTCCCACCGCGGGGCTGTCGCCCCTGACCACACAGCCCTTTCCCTCTCTCCACCTGTAAAATCTGCTTCCCCTTTGTGAGTGGGCTCTAATGTCATCCCCTTTTTGAAGACAATCTTCTTTTTCCCTTGTCAGGGTCAATCAACGTTTCCTTTTTCTAAACCTCTTCATTATAGCATCGTTTCACTCGCTCATTCGGCAAACGTACATTGAGCATCTACTGTGTGCCAGGCACTGTTGGAGGCTCTGCGGAAGCCCAGGGAACAATACAGACAAGGTCCCTCCCTCCCCGGTTCTATGCTGGTGAGGTAAAGCAGGCAGTAAGCATATAGACCAACGAATAGACAAAATAACTTTAGACAGTTCTAAATATGTTCATTGCAATAAAAAGGGTTGCAACGAAAAACACTAGGCAAAGGGGTGACTGCTTTAGATAGGACAGTCAGGGTGACCTCGCTGAGAAGGTGACATCTGAGCAGACGTGGGAGGAGGGAAGAGCTTTCCTGGCAGAGGGCACAGCTGGTGCAAATGGCCTGCAGTATGGTCCGGTATGTTCCACAGTGGCCGGGAAGCCACTGTGGTTTGAGACACACAGAGAGAAGTAAGGAGTGGTGAGAGATAAGACCAGAGAGGTGAGTCTCGTAAACCACGCAACCACGTGGGGCCTCCTGGCAGCTTGAGTTTTATTCTAACTACAGCTGGAAGTCATGGGAGGGCTGGAAGCAGGGGAGTAGAAAGGCGTGACGTGACTTGGCTCTTTAGAGATTACCTGAGATGCTTTGTGAATCGCAGGTGAACATAGGAGGAGTCGGAAAGACCAGCTTGGAAGTTCTTCTCGTCCGAAGACGATGGAGACTTGGACACACGGTGCAACAGCAGCCTCCCCAGAAGCTGGGAACTGAGAGCACCGGGGGACAGTGGCCCCTCAGTGTGCATCTCGGCCCCAGCACAGGGCTGGGCCATGGCGACAGAACGCCTTCAGGTGGTGTATCAACCAGCAGTGGCATCTGTCTGAAATCTAGCCGGCTCAGCCCTCTCACCTTTGCCCTCCTTTGCCGAGCTTCTGCGGGAATCCCCACACACCAGGTTCCCCAGGAGGCCAGGGACAGCCCACCGGCTCCCTCCAGTCCCCACAGCAGCCTTGACTCCTCCATATTCAGGAGATCGGTTTTCCCATCCGAGCCTCCATCTTCTCACCTGGAAGGTGGGCGCTATACTCCCTACTCCAAAAGCTGCTTTTCCCAAGGCGTACCTCCCTGCTTCTCTTCCTCCTCAGCCTTTCCTTCAAACAAAAGCCAGAACAAAGTCACTCTGGGGTTTTTTGAAGTTTTGCTGATTTTTTTCTTTTTTTGTAATTAATAAGCCCTGGACACACTGATGTCTGTGTGCCCTTTATTCTCCTGTGTTTCTAGGTCTCAGAGCCCAGAATTATCCAGGTATTTCCTTCAAAACGAGTTATTTTCCCCTGGTAGCCTGATGGGTGGCTGGGTCCTGGGACCCAAGGGGAGGGAGGCCACCTGGGCTGGGCTTCTGCCACCCCCACCCCCAGAGCAGTCCCTCCCTGCAGCCAGAGGCCAACTACAGGCCACAGTGAGGAGTTCCCTTCCACTCAGCCACCGTCCCCACGCGTGGCCGCTGGGGCTCAGGCCACGCTGCCCGGTCAGGGCTGGGTTCACAGTGGGTGGGGGCAGGGAGCGGGAAGGAGTTAGGGAAGAATGAGTGAGAAAGAGGGGGCGATTGATGGAAAGGAGGAGGAAGGGGGAGTGTCAGCGTCAGAGAGAGAAGGAAAAAGGTCTAGGAGAAAGGGAAAGAAAGGAGAAAGTGGGTGAGTGCGGGAGAGGGAGACAGGGAGAAAGGCAGTGTGTGGGAAGGAAGAGAGAGAAAGGGGAGAGAGAGAAGAAAGGAGAAAGAGAGAGAGGAGGGAGAGGGAGGAGGGAGAGAGGGAGGGAGAGAGGGGAGAGGCGAGAGCGGAGGGAGGCAGAGCGGGGAGAGACTTGGACGAGAAGGCCCGGCAGGAGCGCGGAGAGCGAGGAGGAGCGAGCCGGGGGCGGAGACGAGGAAGTGGGCGCGAGGCGTGGGGCGCAGGCCGCGCGCGTCGCCCGCTCCATCCCTGCCCGGAGCGCAGCCGGCGCGGGCGCGGGGCCGAGGCGAGCCGGTGCGGAGCCAGCGCCCGCGGCAGCAGCTCCAGGTAACGCGGCCCCGGCCGGGGTGGGGTCCCCGCGGGCGCGGGCGCCGGGCGGGCGCAGGCGCGGGCGAGGCTGCTCCGGGCTCCCCGGCCGCGCGCTCTTGAGCTGTGCCTGACCTTGGGCAGGTGCCTGCGCCCGCGAGGCGCGGTTTCCTTTCCTGTGACCCTCGGGGGTCGTGCCCGCCCCAGGGGGAGGGCGTCGCGAGGTGGGATGCAGCCGGGTCCTGCCCGCGGGGGCGGCTTAATGTCCCCCCTGCTCGCGTAGGGGCAGATTCGGAAAGTCCACTTGCGTCGAAACAGTCCCTGTTTTGTCCCCGGGTCTGAGGGGTGGCGTTTCCTCGGGCGGCGTGTCTGTCAGAGCATGCAGCAACTTTCTGCTAAGGGAAAGCCCGGAGAGGGCCCAAGGCTGGCGGGGAGCGGGGCTTCTAGCTGCTCGGGGCACCGGGGCGCTGCCGTCTCCCTGCCGGGCTGCTGCCCACGCCAACCCAGACCCGCGCTCCGCCGGCGGGAGTTCTTCCTGGGGGCATCGGGAGAGGGATTCTCCTGCGGGATGAGCCAGGTAAGTGGCCTGGTTCGGAGTCCCAGTTTGGGCAGTGACCTTGAGCACGTGAGCCTCACTTTCCTTCCACCCCTGCGCCCTGAGAAGGGGCATGCCAGAGCTCCCATGCAGGTGGTTGTGAGGCTCAGGAGCGCAGGAAAGCGGGCTGTTAGGGTGTCACACCCTAACTCAGGTGTGCCGGGAGCCCTGGGCTGGCTGCTGCAGGGAAGTCGTCTGTGTGTGCTCGGCCTCCTCCCTTTGCCAGAGACAGCCGCAGGCAGAGCTGGGTGGTGAAGCAGGGCCTAGGGAATTTGGGGGGCCCAGAAGCCCCACTCCCCGACACCCCACACACATCCTGAGGCTGATGCTTCTCTAACACATGACAGCTCTCAGCTGACAGTTTCTGTTCTATGCCGCCTCCTGACTTAATCCCTCAGAGCCTCAGTTTCCTTATTTGTAATAGGATGTTATGGATGCCTCCCTACTAATGAGCTCCCCGTCCCCCTGGGGTCAGCAGAGGCCATTGGGTAGATGACATTCCTTGACATCTCTGACCCTGAGCTATAAGAAGAATTGAATATCATGGGAAAGTCATATCTGAGCACTTGCTCTGTGTGGCCCCAGTGCTGGGTAGATGACATACATGCGCGACATTGGCTGCCGTCACCACAGCCGACAGTCCTGGGAAACCAGTGCCCTTAAACCCCAACTTGCAGATGAGGAAACTGAGGCTCACCGAGGTAGGTGATTTCCACATAGTCACACTCATAGGAAGTACTGCCCTGGGACTGGACCCAGGTCTGCCTGACTCCAGGGTACTTTCAACAGCACCACGCTGGCCCCAAAATACAGCTGCGTAAGGGTCCTAGCGCAGGGCCGGCACCTGGCGTGTGCTAGGTCACTACTGGTTGTGTGTTCCCTGTGTAATAGGAAGAGCTGCTCCATATCACCGGGGAAAGTGAGCCTGAAGCCTGACAGTGGGTCAGGGTACTTTTGCCAAGTGACTTCTCAAGGGGTCTGGGAGGCAGGAAGGTCACTGCTTGGTACCACATAGGAAACAGATAACGAGGCTGACTCTGCCCAGCGCCAACTCCTTGCCCTTCCCGTCACCTTGTCCTTTTGATCTCGTCTCCGTCCACCCAGGCCTGGGCTGAGTCCCCTGCACTCACAGGCACTTTCCACCCTCCATCCTGGCCTGGGGACTGACTGCTGACCCTCCCAGCCGGAGCATCCGTGGGGAAGACAAGGCCAGCTGTGGTCCATCTCCACCAACGCCCTGAAGAAGGGAAAACAGGATTAAGTTCCAATCCCAAGGATTTAATTCAGCCTTGGGGAAGAAATCCCTGATTCTAGGGAAAAAGGCGTCCCGGCAGTCTAGAGAGGTGCCTTTGCTAAAAGTGTTTTAAAAGAGGAGGAACACGTCCAGATGAAATGATGGGGATGTGAGCAGAGGCTCTTTTAAATGCAAAGATACTGATCCGCAATCAGGAAGTGCCTGAATGTCCAACAGTAGGGCACCGATGAAGCTGGGAGACAGTGGCGCGCCAGGGTACTCCCCATGGAGAGGTTTTAACCAGCGGGATCAAGTTTATGCACGGGCACATCTGTGGCACGGGGCCAAATTTCAGGAAAGAGCTTAGAAAAAAGACTGGAAGGAAATAGGCTACAGAATGTTAATGTTTATTCATAGGTGGTGGGATTATGGGAGATTTGTTCTCTGACTGTACATGTTCTGGATTTTATGCAGTGAGCATTTGCTTTAATAATTAGCAGATGCAGAACTGCCTGGCGTCTAGCGCTGAGAGCCGGGAGGGGGGTGCCTGATTGAAAGGAGGCGCTATATGGTTTGGTAGGTCAGGTGCCCAGTCTCGGAGGGCCTCCAGGCATGTGGTACAGACTGAGTTGTCTCTAAAAGCACACAGTAAGTTTGCCAGATTGACTTGTCCACATCTTCTTGTCTCCTGTCTTGTCCCCTACAATTTCAACACATACTTTATCCCACTGTCAGTTTGACACTGAGAATGTTGCTCTCCTGCTCAGAAATACTCAAAGGCTCCCCATTCCCAAAAGGATATCATGTCCCAAGTCCTTAGACTGGCCTCTGTGGCTTATGACGGTCTAGCGTTTGGCCAGCCTCTTCGCCTCCAGCTACCCCACCCCACCCACCCTCTGCTGGTCCACCTACGACAGTCTCCATCCAGCTGGCTGAATTAACGATGCTCTTGCCCACCTCCAAGCTTTGCATTTGGAATTTCTCTTGCCTGCAATGCCCTCCTTTGCTTAGCAACCTCATCCTACTCATCCTTCAAGATTCTGTTCAAATCAGATCTTCTGGGACCCCACAGTTTGTAAGTAGGCTCCTCCTCCAGGGCTCCTTGAACATGAGGGCAATATAACCTACTCGCCCCTACCTTTCCCTTGCCAGTACCCAGGACAGGGCTGGCACGTGCAAGCTTGTTACCTGGACGCTTCTGCGTTGAACCCTGGCACACCCCTTAGAAGAAAGAAGGAATACAAAATTACTCATACCAGTAACATCTGACATGTGTTGTGTTCTTACCACATGCTCACGATAACCCTGTGTGGCTCCTGTTCAGAGCGCAAGCCAAGAGTCAGATGCATTCAGCCACTTGCCCAGTGTCACACAGGGTTCAAGCCAGGTCAGCTACATCCAGGGCCTACACTCCTAGCCAGAGTCAGGAAAGGTTGACAGAGGAGCCAACATTGAAGCCGCCATCCCAGAGACCCTGTGAGAAGCAGCGTGTCCCTGCCCTGTGCAGGTGACAGAGATGCCTCAACTGTGCCCTCCAAAGCATGAGGGTTTGTGCCGCACCCACAGGGAGCTCGGAGATGGTAGGGCAGAGACAGAGCATCAACGGTGTCCTCGGGGCTTTGATGGGGGCTGTTTAGCAAAGTGGGATCTCAGAGGGTGCAGGGGGGTGACATCGAAATGGGTCAGGAAGGATGAGCAGGAATCACCAGGTGAGCAAGGGGGGCTGGAACAGTGTGTCCCGGCTGGGGACAGTTTTGCTCCCTGAAGACATTTGTCAGTGTCTGGAGACATTTGATTGTCACAACTTAGGCAGGGGTGTGCTTGCACTTAGTAAGCAGAGAGCAGGGATGCTGCTGAACATGCCACCATGCATAGGACAGCCCCCCACGACAAAGAATCATCATGTCCCAAATGTCAGTGGTACTGAGGCTGAGAAACCCTGAGTGAGACAAGGAGAGCATTGCCGACGGGAGAAGCGCCGGGAGCCTCCTAACCCTAACCCTGGAGAGTGCTGGGGACGGCGAGCCTGTGTGTGCTCTGGGCCACCTGGCCTCCCTGCTGCCCCGCCGCCCCCACATCCCAGGAACCAAAAACAAAAACAGAAAATCTTTATTCTTTTTATCTTTTAAAAATTTGTTTCTTGAGCATAAAAGCTTTATAGAGATATAATTCGCATACTATAAAATCCACCTGTTTAAACTGTACGAGGCAGTGGTTTTTAGCGTATTCACACAGAACTGTGCAACCATCACCACTATCGAGTTTCAGGACACTTTCATCACCCCAAAAAGAAACCTGCACACATTAGTGGCCATCCTCTCTCTGTCCACTCCCCACCCCCAGCCGAGGCTTGGCAGCCAGGAATGTACTTTACATCTCTGCACATTTGCCTGTTTATTCCAGGCATGTCATATAAATGGAATCAGACAAAAGGTTTTGTGACTGTCTTCTCACACCTGGCGTGTTTTCAGCATTTATCCGTGTTGTCGCATGTATCAGTACGTCATGCCTTTTTATGGCCGTGTACTATTCCATTTCGTGGATCTACCACATTTTATTTATCCATTCATCAGTTGGTAAGCATTCGGGTCATTTCCTCTTTTCGTCTATTATGAATAATGCTGCCGGAAACATTTTCATGCAGTCTTTAGAGGAGACATATGTTTTCATTCCTCCTGGATGTACCCCTTGAAGCTGAATTTGCAGGTCTTAGGGTGATGTTACATTTAACCTTTTGAGGAACGGCTGGACTGTCTTCCAAAGAGCGTGCCTCATGTTGCATTCCTACCAGCGGCATATGAGGGTTCCGAACTCTCCACATCCTCGCTGAGCTTGTTATGTGTCTTTTGGATTCCAGCTGTGGGTGTGAAGTGGTATAGTCGTGGTTTGGAGGTGCAGTTCCTTGGTGGCTAATGAATTTGAACATCGTTTGCTGTGCTGGTTGGCCATTTGTTTACCTTCTTTAGAGCACTGTCTATTCAGACCAGAATCATTTTTAAACTTCCTTGTATCATTCCCTTGCTTGGACTGACATGCAAACTCCACAGCGGTCTACAAGGCCCCCTGAGCCTCTGACTGCATCTCTCCTCACTGGCCCTCCCCTGGCCAAAGCCTCAGAGAGGCCCTCCCTGTCCTCCCAGTCCCAAGGACTGCCCCCCAGGCCCTTGCTAGCATATCTCAAGGTTTCCTTTGAGCATGCTTTCCTGTCTGATAGGATCTTGAAGGACTCCAGGTGTGACGACCCCTTCCGCTTCCCCTCTCTGGGCCTTGGCTGCCCTGTCTGAAAACCGGAGAAAGCAGGACCAGGCCATCTCCAAGGGTACTTCCAACTCTGCCCTTCTCTGACGCTGTGTGACCGCACTGCCAGGAGGGGACAGGCCCGGCACCGTCGCAGTGAGAGAAGGGTGGCTGGAGCCACGCTGGTCATGACTCGAAGTGGGCAGCATGGCCGGTTGTTGCCAGCGCCGTGGGTACAGTCTCCAGGAGCTTGTGGCAGCTTTGACTCAGCACCCAGCCTCTGGGAACAGGAGGGAGGACTGTCAACACCTCCAGCTCCACCAAGGACTAGACAGCTTGGCCACTTTCTGCTCCAGAATGACCCACTTCTCCTGGGAGAATAATCCAATGCCAAACCCTCTGTGAGCATCACAGCTATTTATTCACTCAGTTAGTCATTCAACAAACACTTCCTGGCACCCTGCTCGTGCCCAGTCCTGGGCAACGTGCTGAATATATAGTGATGGATAAAGCTGACACCTACCAAAGGATCCCAGGGTGGGAGGGAAGGCAGATGGGTGACCAACAAGTGACACTGCCATGGGACAGGGCAGCCCCCAGCTCTGTGCAGACCTCAGAGACTCGGGTACCCTCACGGCCCCAAGTCAGGGAAGGATTCTCAGAGCTGGTTTTGGAGGCACAGAGGAGCGCGGCAGGCGGACTGCAGAGGGTCTGGGTGTCCCAGGTGGAGAACGAGCCTGCGCAGAGACGCGGAGCTGCAGACTGTCCAGCTGTGCTCAGGGCGTTCAGAATGGTCAGGTTTTACCTGAGGCCCTGGAGCAGTGGGAGGAGGCCAGAAAGGAGTTAATGAGGCTCAGACTTTGAAAAGCCCTCGGTACCCAGCTGAGGGGGTTGGGCTTCGTCCTGGGGGCTGTGGGAGCCACAGAAGGATTTTAAGCGGAGGACAGAGGCAGTCAAGTGTGCATCTTGTCAAATGTCTTTCCCAGACGGTGCAGGGGGGTGGGCCAAGGAGAGAGCAAGAGCCCAGGAACCCGATCAGGGTGCCCTGCTGCTCCTGGTCCTGCATCCTGAACAGGGATGAAGCCAGACTCGTGCAGAAGGAGAGGAGGGAGCAGCTCCAAAGGCTGTTTGTAGGTGAAATCATCCAAAGGGGGCATGGATGGAAGGAAAGGAAGGAGGCTAAGTGACAAATGGCACATAGCAGCAGATGTCAGCCTCCTGGGGCTCCAGCGGTGGCGGAGGAGGCACGGGGGCTGCGGGAGCTGGCATTTGAGCCTGGCATTTTCTAGGCGGCTGGAGACAGGTAGAGGCGGCAGGAGAGGGAGGTCCAGACCCAGGGATCTGGACGTGCAAAGGCACAGAAGAGTGAGCATTAAAGAGAGCTAGAGACAGAGTGAGACTCTCCGGATGCTTGGAGCACAGAGGGAGGGATGGGAAGATGGGAGGGGAAACTGAGGCTGGAGAGGGCGGGGTGGGGCAGCCATGCTTGGCATCTGGGGCTGTTAGAGCCCAGCGCAGGGGTTCTGGCTGCAATTCGCCTGTCACAGGGCGCTCACTGCCCATGAGAATGTCCTCACCAGGGACGGGTGGGCGCATGGCAGCCCGGTTTTCAAACAGGAGGAAGGCGGCTCCCCAAGCGATCGGCCAGTGCTCGAGACGCCACCCTGGGCCAGAGCTCCCCGAGCAACCGTGCGTCCTTCCATGGAGAGCAGTTAAAAAATGAAGGGAATCCTGGGAGCTGACCTGCTCTCCAGGAACCCCAGGAGCATGCCGGCTCACAGGCTGGCGGCTGGCAGAGGACTCGTGCAGAGCAGAGCCCGTAAGATGTTTTTGTTTTAAAAAAAAGTGAAACAGGCTGGGCGCAGTGGCTCACCTCATCATCCTAGCACTCTGGGAGGCCAAGGCGGGAGGATCGTTTGAGCTCAGGAGTTCGAGACCAGCCTGAGCAAGGCCGAGACCCCGTCTCTACTAAAATTAGAAAGAAATTAGCTGGACAACTGAAAATATATAGAAAAAATTAGCCGGGCATGTGGCGCATGCCTGTAGTCCCAGCTACTCGGGAGGCTGAGGCAGAAGGATCGCTTGAGCCCAGGAGTTGGAGGTTGCTGTGAGCCAGGCTGACGCCACGGCACTCACTCTAGCCCGGGCAACAGAGTGAGACTCTGTCTCCAAAAAAAAAAAAAGACAACATTTTAAAATAAGGAGTTTCATTGAAAAGTTAGGACATTTTATTTTAAAGCCAGAAGATTCCATTTAACATCTAGATTCCCAGGTTCTCTTGGAGAATGTGGAGACCTGGTGGCATTGGGCCTGCAGTGGCCACCCGCTAAGCACGACGTCCCCCACAGCGGGTGCAGACGTGGACAGTTCAAGCACAGTCTGCCTCATTTCACCCACCTGCCTGCGCCCTGGGATCTGGGACCCTTTCTCTGCCCTGGTGCCTGGAGGCTGGTCCAGAGAGGCTTCCTGCCTTGCAGTCCCCAAGCCACGTTCCAGGGAGCAGCGGTCTCAGGGGAGGCTCTGTGAGGGAGGGACCTGGGACCTCACTCAGCTCTTTGCAAGCCCTGCCCTCCACAGTCACAGTGCACATCAGTGGGCAGTGAAGACCCCAGCTGACGAGACTCACCCTGAACTCCAGCACAGATCCCTTTTCTTTGCTTTTTTTTCTCTCTTTTTTTTTTTTGTTTTGAGACAGAGTCTCACTCTGTTGCTTGGGCTAGAGTGCCGTGGTATCAGCCTAGCTCACAGCAACCTCAAACTCCTGGCTCAAGCAATCCTCCTGCCTCAGCCTCCCGAGTAGCTGGGACTACAGGCATGCGCCACCATGCCCGGCTAATTTTTTCTATGTGTATTTTTAGTTGTCCAGCTAATTTCTTTCTATTTTTGGTAGAGACAGGGTCTCGCCCTTGCTCAGGCTGGTCTCGAACTCCTGAGCTCAAACGATCCTCCTGCCTCGGCCTCCCAGAGTGCTAGGATTACAGGTGTGAGCTACCTGTTGTGTGTTAGTCACTAGAGATTTAACTCTCAGTGTAAAAAACTCTGAATAAAGAAACGTGCAAAGAAGACAGTAATAACATCCAACATCCAAAGAAAATCACTAGTACCAGCCAGTCTTTCCTGCTAGGCATAAATTTTTATTGTTATTTCCCCCCCGTGTAGGCTTACAGGGTAGGACTTCCTAGTTACAATCATTCTATCTTTACCATTTGAATCTGTGCCATTTTTCTGACTTAAATATAAGCATTTCCTCTTGTCATTTCCTAGTTTCCAAGATTTGATAGTAACAGCTATAATAATTCCGCTATGACATAATTTCACCATTTTTCTAGCTTTGGGCATATGAAGGTCATTCACAACATTCGGCTATTGTCAAGAATACAGCCACATCTATACTTTTTTCCATCCATGGACTTGGGCTGAGTGAGGTCTCGGGAAAGCGAGGTGTCTAGACCAGGAGCTGAAGAGCCATGGGTTGGTTCCCCGGAGCTGGGGGAGCTGCTGGGCACATAGCTGGGGGCCTTGGGTGGTGACCAGGAAGGAGAAGGGTCAGAGCGGACACAGGCATGCGAGGAGCCAGAGGAAGGCAGGTGCCCGTGTGGGCCACGCACACCCCCCGAGTGTGGACCAAGTCGTATGTGCTGGGGCTCGACACCCGTGTGCTGCTGGCCCCTCGCAGCACTCAGACAAAGGGGCGTAGGGACGGCCGCGTTTGCCACACCTCCCGTTGAAGAGTCTGAGGCCGGGAGACCCCCAGCGTTGCTCAGGTGCAGAGAGAAGCCAGGCGTTCAGAACGTAACCAGCCAGTTGGCTCTAGGAGGGCCTCGACCCCCATAAGCCTCTAGACACCGTTGTGAGGTTGGGATTGTTGTCCCCACTGAACAGCAGGGGAAACTGAGGCTTGGACAAAGTCATCTGGCCAAAATCGCCTGACTGGTCAGTAGCAGAGCTGGGATCAGAGCCCACAGCAGCTTTTTCCATCCAGGTCCTGCAAAGAGAGAGGAGGGTCGGCGGGGCAGGCAGGAGGAAGGGCCCAGGAGAGTTCTAGGGGGCTACAGAACGTGCGCTCGCTGAGTGAGGGGAGGCAAAACCATTCGCAGAAGCTGAAGGAGGAGGCAGCAAGGTCACCGGCAGAGCTGTCCAAATCCAGACGGCAGCGGGCTGGGCAGAGGCAGAGGAGGGATCCCCCAGAGCAGACAGGATGGTAAGGGCAGGGCTCACCCCAGTGCTGAGTCATGGGGCAAAGCGGGACTACATTGGTCCAGCGGTTCCTGCAGCATTTCCCAGGGAGCTCCCTGCTCTGTTAAATGTGCTATTATAGACGTCCCAAAGAGGCACGGCAGTAGAGAAGAGAGAATAAGGAGCCCCGGGACCCCCTTGTCCAGCCTCACGGTTTTCAGTGCTTGGCCAATCATCCCTCACCCCCGTTCCCCACCATCACGTAGATTTTGCATGTTAAAGGAAATCCAAGACATCGCGGCACCGTGCTAGTGACAATGTTGGTGTTTGTTTCTAACTGACGAGCACATGCCACCTTTCCCAGGCCACAGCTAACAGAATTCCAGCACAGACACTAGTGCCTTAATGCCGTCTAGTATCTGACCCGAATGGAAGCTTCCTTGGCTGTCTCACAACGCCTTTGCACCATGGCTGTGTTCAAAGCAGGGTCCAAGCAAGGTTCACGTGTCATATCCAGACGCAATGTCCCTTTTAACACTGTTGAAAAGCATTAAAGCTCCACTAAGGGAATTATGCATTTTCTAATCAGGGACTGAGCAGAATCTCAAAGACCAGACACGTCCGTGACTTGATATTGCTTTTCCAAGCAGCCTGGATTTTACTAACTGCAAGGGCGGCTCCCTCAAGACGATAAACTCTGATGCCTCAGAGGCCAGGCAGGTGGTGCCACCGCCCAGCGGGACTACGCCTGGCCAGATGGGCTCCGAGCGCCGGGGGGCAAGTGGGAATGTGGGCCAGTGCTGTTTCTCAAGAGTAAATGGAAATCTGGATTTTTTTTTTTACATGAAATCTCCTAATTACTAAATGTGAGCCTTTTAAAAAAATTCATAAACAGTGTTTGAACCCAACAGTAGTCTTCAGCAGACTGAATTCAGCCTGTGGCCGTTAGTTCCATCTTTGCTGTCCAAAAATTAGAAACCTGGGTGAGACATGTTATTGAAAGGGAATGACCTCTCCATCTTTGGAGGTAATCAAGGAGAGGCAGCCTGGCCATCCATCAGGATTTCTGTACATTCAGTGATCACTGGATTATTTTCTGTCCTCAGTCCTACTAGTAGATGATTCAGAGATCTCACAACCACTTCCCCTACCACACGCCCACACACACGCACTCACACATGCACATGCACACGCACTCACTTTCTCCTCAGGCCACCAGTGTGTCTGAGAACACAGCAGCAGCCAGGCTGCAAATGCAACCACCTATCTGGGCCCCAAGCCCCGTGAGCCCACAGGAGACCCTTTGAGAGTCTGCACAACTAAGATTGCAGCCTGATCCCCATCCCCACCACTGGCCAGAGACTGGCCATATCAGGTTGGCAAAAGTCTCTTCCAGGCATCTGGGCTGGCCTGTGATTTGCTTTGTTGGGACTTGGGCCTTTAACAGTGCTTATGGAGCCTCATCTGTATGCAGTGGTGGCCAGACAGACATGAGTCTGCCCGCTTGGGGCTTAGACTTGCCTTCCAGGGGCCAACAGAGAAAGAAAGAATGGCCTACATGGTATAAGTGCCATGCCAGAAGCACAGAAGAACGAGAATGTGTAGCCAGGGTCTAACTTCTGCTGAGAGGGCTAGAAGGGGATGGGGAACTGAAGGGCTGGTGTGGTCAGGAAAGAGAAGTTTGGAATTCCTGTTAGAAAGTTCTCCAGCAGCTAGGTGGATTGCCCAAAGTTCTGTGGGGCACTGCATGGGCTTGGATTTTCTCAGCAGAGCAGAAGTTACATAAGATAACCACCAGGTGTAAATGTTCCTGGCACATGTTAGCTGCTTACTGCTGTTATCTTTAAGGTGACCCAGCTGGCTGCAGGAAGGTAAACTGTGAGAGCAAGTTGTACCTTGCTGGAAGGGCAAAACTTTCAAGGAAGGAGGCTGGGAAACAATAGACAGAAAGGAAGAGACAGTGTGGATGGGAGCAGCTCTGGCAGCAAGTTCATGTGGCCACAGCTGCCACTTATGGTGGTTCTGGAGACGATAGTTGTGGTGATTAGGATGGTGGTGGAGATGATGGTTATGGTGATTAGGATGGTGGAGGAGATGATGGTTATGGTGATTAGCATGGTGGAGGCGATGGTGGTTATGATGATTAGGATGGTGGTGGATATGATGGTTGTGGTGATTAGGATGGTCTTTGTGAAGATGTTGGTTGTGATGATTAGGATGGTGGTAGAGAAGATGGTTATGGTGATTATGATGGTGGAGGAGATGATGGTTATCGTGATTAGGATGGTGGTTGTGGAGATGATAGCTGTGGTGATTAGGATGGTTGTTGTGGAAATGATGGTTGTGGTGATTAGGATGGTGGAGGAGATGATGGTTGTGGTCATTAGGATGGTGGAGAAGATGATGGCTGTGGTGATTAGGATGGTTGTGGTAGAAATGATTCATCCAGTGGGAGGCTCTGAGCCCTGTTTAGCATAGAAAAGTGAAGGCCCAGGAAGACATGCAGCTCATGAGGGCTGACTGGAAAAAGGACCTTAGATTTGTTCTCTGGGCCTCAGAACTTTTCAGAAGCTCTACAAAAACGTTTGCAAACTCTGTCACACACACACGAAGTACCAGGTCTAATATACAAAAAGAAATCCACAAAATTCCAAGTAATAAATGTTCCATCAAACATCTACCAGCTGGTCAGTGGCAGCTCGTTATATCAAATAGTCACATATGAATTATATTTTCTCCAAAACATACATAAATTGCAACGTATTGATTAGTCAGTGGGGTATGGCCTCCAGAAGAAAGTGTGTATGGCTCCAAAAGTGTCTTTGAATGGCCACAACTGGTTGGAAGATGCTGGGAGGTAGGAAGCCCCCGTCGCTGGGGGTATGCAAGGACAGCCAGGACATGCCGCTCCGGGGTGCTGCAGAAGCGCTTCCACTGTCCAGAGCACTCCTGTTTGATGTCCTAATTCCTTCCCCTCCCCTTCTGCACTCACCCCTTTGGTTGCTGGAACCTTTGAATCGTCTAAGCCCCTCTCCTCACCTTTCTTCTGAGGAAGCTGCGGGTGTAGACTTGCGGGAGCAGTGCAGCGAGTCACAGGCACTCGGAGATGCCGTGTCCACCAGGCTCCTGCCCCCCGGCCATTTTGCCCCCTCATGGCAGAGACATGAGCTTCTCTGCAAACACCGGCCACCCAGAAGCTCGCTTCCCCCATGCAGACTTTCCGGTTGGCTCATCGAACCAATGCCCTGCAAACACTTCCCAGACCTTCCCTGCGTTTGCCAAGCCACTGCTGACAGCAGCCTTTGGCCAAGTCACAAAACACCACAAATTTCCATTTCCTCATCCGTAAAACAAGAGATGAGCAGTGGTGTCCATGTACTAGGATTGTGGCAGAGACGAAACGGAGTAATGTGTGTAAAGTACTTTGAATGTTGCCTGAGACTTTCGGAGTGCCCGATAAATGGGCTATTATATTACGATGGTTATTTTCAATATGCATTTAGCCAATCAGGTTTGAAGCGATCCCCTATTAAGTGTCTGTTGGCGGACAGGACAGAGTGGATCCTGGCTCCTGGCCCTCACGGAGCTCACATGCCGTAGGGGAGAGACAAGTAGCAGACAAACAGAGAAACAAGCAAAACCCCAGAGAAAAAATGGCCCGTGCAGAAGGCCTGAGGGGAGGATTTATAGAAGGGGGACTGGGCTGCTTTGGGGAGGTCCAGGAAGGCCCCTCTGCAGAGCATGTGCACACTAGCCGCGGGGCACAGACGGAGCTCCCAGGAGGAGCGAGCGTGGCATACCCAAGGAAGCAGCGGACCGGCAGAGGCCAAAGGGCACCCATGGAGGCCTAGGGAGGTAAAAGAGGTCGGGCAGGTCAGGAGAGGCAGCTCCCGAGGGGCTTCTGAGCCAAGCGCAAGAGTCCGACAGGAGGCATCGGCGAGTTAGAAGCCTGTGTGTGTGTTTCGGAGGCAGCATCCACAGGGGTTGCAGGCAGGCTGATGCTGGAGGTGAAGGAAGACAGCAATCAGGGTGATGCCCGAGCGTTTAGCCGGAGCAGCTAGGCGTCTGGAGGCTGGGGAGGGCAGGGCGGAAAAGACTGGTCCTCCCCCAGACCCCTGCTTCACGGCTCGCGTGCTCTCCGTGCTGACGGCACAGAGACGGGGAGCAGGCCGGTGGGTGCCCGGGGCCAGGGACGGGGCTGGAATGGGAGTGGCTGCTTAGTGGCGACAGAGTCTCCCTCTGGAGTGATGACAACGTTTTGGAACCAGATAGGGTGGCGTCTGCACCACATTTTGAAGGAACTACCAAATTGTACGCTTTAAAATGGGTCATTTTATGTTATGTGAATTTCACCTCAATCTTTAAAAAGAAAGGAGAAATAAAGACTTAAAACTAAGGAACTTTGTCACCGCATTGCAGTTTCAGGTTCCCATATCCACCACTGTGAGGGACCAGGCGGACGGCGTGAGTCTGTCCCTGGCGAGAAGTCACCACAGGAAGAACTGGTTGCACAAATAGAGAGGGGGCTGGCCTCGTTCCGGTTCTCTCGGGGGGTTGTGGGTGTGCAGAGGCTCTGGAACCAGGCCTGGGGCAAAGCCCTGCCTGCCTCTTCACCAGTGGTGTGGCCTTAGACACGTGACTTAATCTCTCTGAGTCTCAGTTTCCCCATGTGTCCAATCAGAATACGACAATGCTAGCCTCAGCCACCCAGATACTGTCATTATCACAGAGGAGGTGCCCGGCCAATGGAAGAAGTCAGTGTCCTGGCTTTGGGTCCGTTTATCACTATGATGCTGAAGGGGTGGCATTCATCATAATAAATTGTCCTCTTTGATCCCACCATCCCACTCAGGCACGGGGGCCGCGGGTCTAAGGATAGTGAGGCTCTTCCTAATCTGTAGCAACAGCAGCAATTGCAGAACCTGCCCCAGATTCCAGACAGCATTTGGCTCCGTCACCATCCAGCCTGGGTGGGGGAGGGTCCCCCCCAGGCGGCTGCAGTGCTTGGAACAAGATGTGCTTGGGGACAGACGCATCAACAAGCCCTGGCTTTGGGACCCCCCTCGGCAGGAGAAATGAAAGGGTGGGGCCAGAGCTACTAGGAAGCCCAGGAGTTTCTCTCAAATAAACAGACTGGACCAGCAGTCTTTTCCTGCTATTTGGGCTTTGACCAAACGTCCAGCTTGCCACAAGGAGGGAGTCAGACAGCTGCAACCACAAAGACAAAAGATACACGTGCGTTGAATGTAGCTGCGAGAGAGGAAGTGTCTCGTGCTGCAGATACACTGACAGTCACACCCTCTCTTTTAAAAGCCCCAAACCCTTTCACTACGTGCAAAGCCAAATATGCAGTGGCCGAGAGTGGGGACTCTGGAGGCTGAGAGAGCTCGGCTTAAATCCTACCTTTTTCACTTACTGGGTTTGAGACTTTGGGCAAATTCCTTAACTTCTGTGGGCCTCCGTTTTGCATTTGCAATAGAGAGAAATAAAAATCCCTTGCCTCCCAGTGTCATGGTAAAGATTAAAAGAGATAGTGTGTACAGAGCCCCAGGCCTGTGGGCATTCTGTAGATGCTAGTCTGCAACAGTGTTATCCTCTTTGGTCGTTAGCTGACTGGGTTTAAGTGATATGGGTTCCCTGGATGATCTCGGGCCTATTGGTTGAAACTTCCATGGCTCCCCGTTACCTTCAGAACTAAGTCCACATTCACTCCAGAGAACTCCATCCCCGGCTACATTCTCCTCCTCAGAACCAGCTGGAGAGGTTGGCAGAAGCCACGTCACATGGGGCATGGCAGGGGCTGTCATTGTCACCCTCACGACAGAGGAAGCACTGAAGGGGCCTGACGTGCTCAGAGACCAGGGAAGTCGACTGCAAACCATGCAGTGACGGGGAGAGGAGAGGTCCCCGAGGGCTACGCGCGTGCAGGTGCAGGACTTCTCATGCAGGGGCTCCTGCACGCAGCAGACTAAACCCCAGCCCCAGCCCTGCGCCAGCCCCACCTGCGCGGCTCTGCCCCGCCCCAGACGTGAGCTGGCCCCGGCTTCCATTCCTTTCCATTCCTGTCATCCCCTCTGCAGACGCCGGCCCTTCCCTTCTCCTCCTGCCAGCCTGTGTGGCCGTCAGGCTTTGAGGAGGCCACACAAACATGGGATAAAAACACTGAGAAGGACCCGAGGGGCCCATGGTGAGAACAAGTACCCCTTCCGCCCCATCCCGGGCGTTCCCTCCCCAGAGGCCGCCACCACGACCCTCCCACCAGGGCCTCCTGCACGGTCCTCGACCGTGCCAGCCCATGGAGAGGGCGGGCGCTCGCGTGTGTCCACCTTGTGAATATCGCACTGGGCGCACTGTTGGAGACCGCCCCGCGCCGTCTGCCCAGGCCGTCTACGTCGGTGTTTCGATGCACATTGCGCTCTCCTGCCTTTGCTGCGGGGAGTCAGGACGGCTTCCTAGAAGGCAACTGCCCTGTCAGTGGTCAGTGTTTTTAATTTTAACGGGATTCTCCAGACCCAAGAAAATGCTGACTTCTGCAAACGCCCATGCGTGTGCCCGAGCACACATGCATGGGCGCACACGCGGAGGCGGCAATCACCCACCACCACCAACAGAGCCAAAGAGCCTCTGCAGGCCCCGCCCACTGCTCCTGTAGCCAGCCCCTTGGCCGTGTGGGGACTGTGGGGCCTGGGACACAGCCCCTGCCCCAGAGCTCGCCCCGAGTGGGGTGAGAAGGAGCCCAAGCCCCTGGCACACACCAGGCTGTCTGCGTTTCTTAGATGGAGCCGTCCTGGCTTCCGTGAGTGGCAGGAAAGGGCCCCCTGGGAAGGCAAGGTCCTCTCAGCTCTGACCTCACGCTGCTCGGCCCTGTGTCGAAACAGCCGCTCTGGGCTTGGAAAGACTTGGCTTCCTCCCTAAAGAATGAAAGTTGCAACTTCGAAATGACTTCCTGCTTCTTGGACCCGTTTTGGGCTCTTTCGTAGGGGCTGGGGCTGTTTTCTGGCACAGTCCGTCAGCACTGGGTACCTGCAATCTTTGAAGTGGCCAATTGTAGGGGGAAAGATTCTGAGAATTTGTGGCTCATGGAAACAAGGAACTGCTTTGCGGGAACCCAATGACTTCAGCGACCTCATTGCTGCTGTGACAACTAGGGGCGGTCAGGGTGCCCAGCAGCCACCTGTGCAGGCCTAGCCCCAGCTGCCGCCCCCCAGCTCCTGGTGGAAGGCAGGAGAGCAGGGCAGGGACCACGCACCCCTCCTACCTGCTAGTCACATCCCCTCTGCCCGAACTCTCCCTCCGCCCGCCAGAGGCTTCCGGCGGCTCTGAGGTCAAAATCCCCCTTCTTCCGCCCCAGGCCTGTGAGGGGGCTGTTCACTCTGTCTGGGACCCACTGCCCTCCCGTTGCACCTGCAGCCCTCATTCCCATCTGTGCAGACCCACCTCCTTGGGGAAGCATCGGCAACCCCAGGGACCTCTGCTTCCCCTTTCCAGAACTCCCAGCACAGCCACCATTAAATAAGCCGCTCTGCAGCTGGCCACTTTGCGTCTGTCTCCCCCAGCCCCATAACCGGAGCTCCAGGGGGTGTCTGTCATGCTCACTGCTGCACCCTAGATCCCAGCACGGTCCCGAAGGTGCTCGGTAAACACGTGCTGTGCAGGTGAACGCCACTTCCCAGCCCTGTCTCTTTAGGCGATAACAAAAATAACCATTTGGCAAGACCCTGCCGAGTGCCAGGCACGAAGTTTCCTCCCTCCCCTTGCTGTCTGCATTTCACATCCATCAAGGCGAGGAGGAGGCGTCACATGACACAAACAAGCAGAGCAAGGCCCGGAGAGGTAGCAGTAACGTGCACAGAGCCACCCAGCACTGGATACAACCCAGATCTGTCCGGCAGCAAAGTCCTCGCGTTCAGCCCCGGGGCAGACAGGAGAATCTCGTTAAAGTGACGACAGTGACAAGCGGGACAGCAGGCGTGGGGGACGGCGGCGGCCAAGGCAGGGGTGAGGAGGCCTGCTGCGTCTGGGGACACACGCTTGCCCTGAGGTCTGTGGAACTGGGAGGCGAGTGCTGGAGTGTTCGGCGAGACCCAGCTGCAGGAGTCTGCAGGCTGATGAGAGAACAGACGTCAAAGACAGGCCAAGAGCGTCTGAGCCCACTTTGAGCCCAGGCTGCACCCTTCCTAGGCTGCACCCCCCGGCCCCTTTGAGCCTCCCTCTCCTCACCTGCCAAACGAAGACCGCGATTGCCCTCACTTGCGGGGTGGCTGTGCAGATGCAAAGATGTTTTATTTTATTTTTATTTATTTCTTTTTGAGACAGAGTCTCACTCTGTTGCCTGGGCTAGAGTGCCGTGGCATCAGTCTAGCTCACAGCAACCTCAAACTCCTGGGCTCAAGCGATTCTCCTGCCTCAGCCTCCCCAGTAGCTGGGACTACAGGCATGCGCCACCATGCCCAGCTAATTTTTCTATATATATTTTTAGTTGGCCAATTAATTTCTTTCTATTTTTTTAGTAGAGACGGGGTCTTGCTCTTGCTCAGGCTGGTCTCGAACTCCTGAGCTCAAATAATCCACCTGCCTCGGTCTCCCAGAGTGCTGGGATTACAGGCGTGAGCCACCGTGCCCGGCCCATGATATTTTATTTAATGTGCATCACACCAGTGTGCCCAGGACTGTCCCACAGCACGGCTGTGCCGGGGGTCGTGGAACCATCGCCCCCTGCCGAGGAAGCTCATGTCGTTTCCATTTTTTTGCAGCCTGCAGACCTACAACACGGACATACTTGCCGGTGCATTTTTGTATGACGCAGTTGTCCTGCCACAGGCTGGGCTCCCAAAAGAACAATCCAGATCTAAGTGGCCGAGAGGAGCATCCACTACATATTGGGGATTTTAAGGGGAGTGAAGAAAAGGCCGTGCGTGGGTGGCATGCAGGGTGTGTGCGGGCAGCACCCACGTGTGCCCGGGCACACACGGAGGCACAGAGAAGGTCCTGGAAGGCTCCACCACACCAGTCAGCAGGGCTGGGGGGTGTGACGGCCACGGTAGTTGGCCCTTGCTGTATGCCTTGGGGATACTTGGTCTCCTGTAAGGAGCATGTTATCAGTTTGGAAAATTGAGAGGAAAGCTCAAGGGAGTATGTTTTACGTCGTCTGTGACGGGGACAACGATGGTGACGATGACGACATGGGTCTTTCTTACACGCAGAGGGAGCCATTGAAGGGATGACATACCCCCTAGGGTGACCCTTCTGCTCACAGGGGACGGGAAGGGTGGGAGGGAATGAGCCGCACACAAAGCCCCTGCCTTCACAGAAGGTTACCAGAAACTCACAGGAGCTGCGCTTTAAATAGAAATACAGCAGAAGCTCCTCTCTGAGCATCCTTGGAGGAAGGAACCACAGCTGTTTTGTTCGACCCCACAGAACCTGGAGCAGCATTTGGCACTTTGCAGGTTCTCAGAGAAATACCTGTTGAAAAGAACGGAGGAAAGGAGGGGAGGGGAGCAGGGGAGAGGAGGGCAGGGAGAAAGGAAGGAATTTCTAGTTATAAGAAAGGCTGGTTCACGCAGATTTGAAGACCTCCCCTAAACATTAACTAAAATGTCAGCGTAATGCCAAAATACCTATACCCGGCTGTTAAGGAAACTCAGAGAAAATTTTGATCAGAAATAAGGATTCTCAAAAAAAAAATCCTTGTTGCTCCCCCATGCAAGAGTAATTAAGTGTGGCAGTCAGACTCATACTGTTCCGGGCTATACATGTAATGCAAAGATCTGCTAAAAATAAACACCCGGAGGCCCGGCTGGCATGGCCAGGTGACGGAGCCAGGGGAGCCCTGATCCCGGCACCCACACAGTCATGGTGACTAAATGATGCTTCTCGTGTTCAGGCTGCAAAACCGCTCCAGGCAAGAGCCTGGGAGAGGCTTAATTTATGTCCTGTGGAGATTAGCTAGGGGTTGGCCGTGGCCAGGTTTCTGCACACGCTCAGGCCGCAGGGTGCCTGCGCGCCACTGTCTGAAGAGCCGGCAAAGCCCGTGCGGCAGGACCAGGAAGGTCCAGGAAGGGGGCAGGGCCTCGGCTGGTTTCTCACCAGACTGTCTCCACGAGGAGGGCGCCTGGTGTCCAGGGGCTCCCGTTTAACCAAGAAGCGTGGCCTGCGCCGCTGTCACACTGACGTGCACTTGCAGCGGGGAGAGGGCGGGGAGCAGAAGCCACCCGCATGCCTGCGGGAGGGCGAGACAGGGCTGACAGAGGACACCACGGCGAGCCACCGCGTGGGCCGCCACGCAGCCTTGGGAAGGCCCGATCGAGCTGCGTGGATGTGGGGATCGCGTGTGCTGCTGAGTACGACCAGTGCGATCTAGAGGCGTGTTCAGAGCGAGGATGGCGCTGACGAAGCGTGGAGATGGCGGGTGACGAACCGCAGGTTCAATGTGGCCCTGCACAGCCCGTGAGCTAAGGATGGTCTTTACACTTTTAATTCAAAAAGAGATATTTTTTGTGAGACGTGAAGATTTTATGGAGGAATTCGAATTTCGGTGTCCGCTACTCAAGCTCCATTGGTGCGTGGCCACCCTCGCTGCCCACGTAGCTGCCTTCACGCCTGCAAAGGCGGGGGTGGGTCGTTGCGGCGCAGACGGTGCGGCTGCACGCGGAGACCCGTTGCCATTACCTGATCCTTTTCTGAAAGAGTCGTCAGCCCTCGGCTTAGAGCGTGGTGACGTTTTGCAAGACAACAGCACCAGGTGCTGTTCTCGGCACTTTGTAAGAGCAGATCCGTCACCTTGGTTCACGCATTCATTCATTCTATCATTTATTCCCCAGGTGCTTCATGCCCGCCTGTGGGACCAGGCACCAGGACCCCACAGGGAACGAGCAGATGCAGCCCCTGTTCTCGTGGAGCTGAGTCTGTGTCTAGATCTTTCTTTTTTCGGGTTAACGGTTCCTAGCCCTTCCCACTATCTCTCCCAGTCTCAGAGTCCAGCCCCTTGCATGCTGCCTGCTGTCCTCCTCCTGGTGTAGATCAGGCCCTCCTAAGGAAAGGTGCCCACAGTGGCCTCTGCCTCCTGGGGTCTTGCCAGGAAGCCGATGTCTAGAAGGACTCACCTTAAATCGGGTCGTGTTCCCGGCCTGGTTTCAAAGTGCTCAACATCCAACCTTTGCCCTTTCAGCTCCTGCCCTCCAGAGACCCCCGAGAGGGAGACCTCAGTCCCTGACCCCGTCACGTAGATGGGAGCAGGAGCCAGCCATGGAGAAGGACACAGTTCTGTCTCCACGTGATCCCTCCCACATGACACCAGAGCCACCTCCAGACACACGCCTCAGTGCCTCGGTCTCTGTGCACCTCGGCCTGCAGAGCGGAGACCTAGCCCAGCCCCAGGAGGAAGGCAGCTCTTCATGGGGCCGTCCAAGGACGGGACTTTGAACTCAAACCTGGCTTCCAGGCCTGCCTTTCTCTCTTTTCCATTGGTACTCATGCCTAACACGTCAGAGGAGACTGCTTTATTTATTTCTAGAAAAACAGCACTGGGTCAGTCACTGAAGACCCCTGAAATCTGGACACCTTTTTCAGCTCTGTTGGGAGCCTGGAGCGCTCGGTGGGTGGCATCGTTAACACGTCAGGAGCTGGGACGGGAGCAGCTGGGACTCCCAGCCAGAGGTCAGAGCCACAGGGCCGCAGGATGGCGTCCAACGGCACGGCCTCTTCCTTCTGCCTGGACTCCACCACTTGCAGGATCACCATCAGCGTGGTCCTCGGCGTGCTCATCCTCATCACCATCGCGGGCAACGTGGTCGTCTGTCTGGCCGTGGGCTTGAACCGCCGGCTCCGCAACCTGACCAACTGCTTCATCGTGTCCCTGGCCGTCACCGACCTGCTCCTCGGCCTCCTGGTGCTGCCCTTCTCCGCCATCTACCAGCTGAGCTGCACGTGGAGCTTCGGCACCGTCTTCTGCAACATCTACACCAGCCTGGACGTGATGCTGTGCACGGCCTCCATCCTCAACCTCTTCATGATCAGCCTGGACCGGTACTGCGCCGTCATGGACCCGCTGCGCTACCCCGTGCTGGTCACCCCCGTCCGCGTCGCCGTCTCGCTGGTCTTAATCTGGGTCATCTCCATCACCCTGTCCTTCCTGTCCATCCACCTGGGGTGGAACAGCAGGGATGAGGCCAGCCAGGGCAACCACACCAGCACCAAGTGCAAAGTTCAGGTCAACGAGGTATACGGCTTGGTGGACGGGCTTGTCACCTTCTACCTGCCCCTGCTGGTCATGTGTGTCACTTACTACCGCATCTTCAAGGTGGCCCGGGATCAGGCCAAGAGGATCAACCACATCAGCTCCTGGAAGGCCGCCACCATCAGGGAGCACAAAGCCACGGTGACGCTGGCAGCCGTGATGGGGGCCTTCATCATCTGCTGGTTCCCGTACTTCACCGTGTTCGTGTACCGTGGCCTCAGAGGGGATGACGCCATCAATGAGGTGTTTGAGGCCATCGTGCTGTGGCTGGGCTACGCCAACTCAGCCTTGAACCCCATCCTGTACGCCGCCCTCAACAGAGACTTCCGCACCGGCTACCGGCAGCTCTTCTGCTGTGGACTGGCCAGCCGCGACGCCCACAGAACCTCTCTGAGGTCCAACAGCTCTCAGCTGTCCCGGAGCCAAAGCCGAGAAGCCCGGCGGCAGGAAGAGAAGCCCCTGAAGCTCCAGGTGTGGAGTGGGGCGGAAGCCACTGCCGCCCAGGCAGCCACAGACAGGTAACAGCCCTCGGTGCCAGAAGGGTTGCTGGGAGGGGGACCCACCGTCCAGGGGGTGCTGCTTTAGCTTCTGGGGACTCTGCACAAGCACTTTGCAAACTGTCTGGTTGAATCCTCCCAACGGCCCCCAGAGATGGAATTGTTTAGCTCGGTCTTAGCAGAGGCACGTCAAAGTTCTCAGAGAACCTGGTGAGAGTCGGCGGGGACCTGGACGAAGGTCTTGTGGCTCTAGAACGCGCGGTCCCCCGTCTCCAGCTACGTTGTCCTTACAACCAGGAGACTAAGTTTGAGGCCTGACTCTGCCACTTGGGAGTGGTGAGTGTCCAGCCAACCGCCCCAGGGCGGCACCCAGTAGTCACTCGCTGATGCTGCCACCCAGGGGGCCCCTGTGCCGTTACGTGGGAAACCCAGCTCCGTTCAGCATTTACTGAGCAGCTGCTATGCATCAGCGTCACCATGGGGATGTGCAAGTCACTGAGGGAGGAGGATGGCAGGGTTGGAGAGGCGGGGCCTTAAGGGTTTGCGTGTCGTGCATTAGATCTTAGCAGAGATGAAGGGTTGGCAGCGAAGTGGGGGGCACCTATGCAGATCTGTGCGGCGGAAAGAGGGCTCTGGCTGCCCCCCGAGATGTGGGCCAGCCGGGGAGACCGCAGGTGCAGGCTCTTGCCCTGTCCGTGAGAAAAGAAAGGAGAAGAAATCGAAACTGAGGCAGCGATGTGTTTTACAAGGGCCGCAGACTCTTGGGCGTGCAGGCAGGAGTGACACCAGACGAGGACAGTGGGACTCCACCTCCAGGAGGGCCCAGCTGACAGACAGCGTCGGAGGGAGATTGGGATAAATTCCCCTGTGACGAAGCCAGTGGGAGAGGGACAGCGCACTGGTCTGAGCCTGAGCTGCTGGGAGGACTCAGGGGAGGAACAGTAGGACACCTGGCACATAGAAGTTACTCAGTAAATGCTGCTTTCCCTCTGTTCCCAGAGGGCTGGTCTTTGCAAGTGACCCATTCATTCATTCATCTGTTCATTCATTCGTTCATTTGCAGACATTTATCCAATTCCCGCCACACACCGGGAGCTATGCTGAATGCTGGGGGTGTCAGAATGACATTTTGTGTCTGTGCTGATGGGCAGTTATGCTGATAAGTCAGTTGCATAGTTCTCAGCTCTGCCCTCCCAGGCCCCGGTTTCCTCATCTCTCGAATGTTAGCTCTGTCCTGGTGCGGCCTGCCTCTCCCCCCGGAGCTGCCTGAAGCTCACGTGAGCCGGGGGGCGGAACAGGCTCTGTGGTCCCCGGATAGGACACGAGTCCACACTGGAGCACTGGGCATCGGACTCGAGAAAGGCTTGGAAGGACCCCGCAGACCCGCCCACTGGGGCTCTGGTCTGTGTGGACAGTTGTGGGCACAAAGCTGCCTAAGGAGACCCCGGGCTTCCGATGCCGTCTGGTCCTGGCAGCCGCCACCCCCATCCCCCGGTGCGGCATGTCCCCTACCCCCCTCTCCCCGTAGACTCAGGTCCTGTGCCCTCCGCTCTGCCACAGCCATCCCTCTGCGCCGAACTATGGCCACGGCCTCCTCCCCGGCCTCCCAGCCTCTGGCCTCTGCCTCTCAAATCCATCCACCAGTGTGCACTTCCAGAGACTTCCACGTCCAGGCCTGTCCTTGCACAATCCCTCACTCAAGGGGCAGCCTCCCGTGCAGAGCTAGTTCAGCTCACAGAGCGTAGAGAGGTGGACACGCTGGCTTAGCCACTTGTGTCACTTTGTGCTGCTCTGACCTGTGTGAGCCCCAGGTCAATAAGCTGCCTTTCCCCCAATCCTTAGGGAAACTTGCTCACTGAGACTGAACGACAGTAGCTAACATTCACTCAGCACCCACTGCTTGCCCACTTCACACGTATGATGTTTCTAGGTGCTGGTCATTCTGCGGGGCATCTGCTCCCACCCCTGCGCTGGGGGCCCCCCGCCCCTGCCACCCATCCTTGCTCATGGTCAGAGAGCAGATCATTTTCTAATTTTTTTTTTTTTTTTTTGAAACAGAGTCTCACTCTGTTGCCCGGGCTAGAGTGCTGTGGCGCCAGCCTAGCTCACAGCAACCTCACACTCCTGGGCTCAAGCGATCCTCCTGCCTGAGCCTCCCGAGTAGCTGGGACTACAGGCATGCGCCACCACGCCCGGCTAATTTTTTCTATTTTTTTAGTAGAGACGGGGTCTCGCTCTTGCTCAGGCTAGTCTCGAACTCCTGAGCTCCAACGATCCTTCCGCCTCGGCCTCCCAGAGTGCTAGGATGACAGGCATGAGCCACCGCGCTTGGCCAGGGAGCAGACCATAATGGCTCAGAGCAGCATGTGCCCCTGGCACCCACGTAAGGCCAGTGCGTGGCCCCGAGAGCCTGTCCCGGAGGGCAGTCCCTCCAAGCCGAGCCTTTCAATGCAGACGAGAAAGACCCGTGTATCCAGGGCAGGGCTGGACCTTGGAGGCCAGGGGCCTCCTTTCGTTCTCAGCACAGCCTGTGAAGTAGGGGCTTGTTTAGTCTCCACTTTTTAGGCAGGAAAACAGAGGCTCAGAGAAGTCACGTCAGTTGCCCCAAGTGACGTCAGCCAGAGCCGCCCTCTGAGCAGCAGCGGAGGCAGCAGCTCCAGTCTCTGCTGTCCCCGGGTGCTGGGCACACTGTGGGGTATGGGCACCCAGGGCGGGGACTAGGAAGACACCAAGGCCAGCGGAGCAGCGGTGCCTGCCTGGGTCCCACACAGGTCCATGGCCGGGCTCTGTCCTCCAGATGCGGGGAGCCAGTCAGAGGGTCTCCCGTCAGAGCTGAGGGTGCGGAGGGTGGAGCAACCAGGCACAGCGCGGGGGCCCCTTGATAAGGGCGGCTCCCAGCTTCTCTGCTGACCGACAGCACGTCCTTCCTACTCTGCATCTGGGGACGCGACCCGGTGCTGAGCCAGAGCCCTTATCACCGCCCAGGTTGGGTGTCAGGCTGAGCCAAGAACCCTGAGGAGCCGAGCCAGCCTGCTCTGTGGGGTGGGGCGGGGGCTCGGCCAGCCAGGGCAGGGGGCGCCAAGCCTTCTGGAACTTGACCATCACCACGGCGTCCCTGCTCGCCAACCTCCTGGCCTCCCGTCACCCACGGGACATAGACAGCCCCACGTCAGTCCCACGTGGCTGCCGTGACCAGTGACCACCGGCTTCGTGGCTGAAGACAAGACACATTTGCTCTGTTGCAGCTCAGGAGGTCAGAAGTCTGAAATTGAGGTGTTGGCTGGACCAGTTCCTTCTGGAGCCTTCCGAGGGGCTTCCCTTTCCTTGCCTTTCCTCACTAATAGGTTCCGCCTGCGCTCCTAGGCTCACGGCCCCCTCTCAAGTCACCCGGCCTCTCGCTGGGACTCTCCTGTCCCCTTCTCCCCTCCCGTAGCCAGTCGGCCCCCTGCCCCCTCTCGTAAAGACACTCGTGGTGACACTGAGGCCCACCAGATGATCCCCGACACTCTCCCCACCTCAAATTCCTTGATCGCGTCTGCAAACTCCCTTTGGCTACGTGAGGTGACGTTCTCAGGTGGTTAGAACATGGACACACGTAGGAGCCATTAGTTAGCCTCCCAGAAGTCCCAGTTCCCTGGCCTGGCATTCGAGTCCCCGCGTGGTCTGGTCCCTGTCCATCTCCCCGTTCCTCTTCCTGCCACCACCCCCAGGCCCAGGCCCACCCTCCACTTCCCTCTGCCCCGACCAAGACAAACCACTCAAGAGTGTTCACCAAGGACGTGCTCTATACCAGCACCGTCAGGGGGACAGCAGAGAGCAAAGCAGAGGCCCCCCCTCTCCTGGGAACCTTATCCTAGAGCAGCGGTTCTCAAAGAGTGGTCCCCAACCAGCAGGAGACTCCCAGAAACAACGGAGCTGGCCCAGGCCCCACGGCCTCATGGGGGGCAGCGCTGGGACTTGAGCCCAAGTCTGTCTGACCCCAAAGCCTGGGCTCTTTCCACGATAAAATGCTGCCTGGACTTGAACTTGGCCCTGTGTTTTTGAGCAACAGCTCAGTGCTAGATGCCAGATGGGGAAACTGAGGCACGGGGAGGCAAGTGCCCCGTCTGAGGAGCAAAGTGAGCTAAGGAGAGGCTGGGAGAAGAGCTCTCTGGGTCCTTTTCCTGCCCACCCACTTGTCCTCGGTAACCTCCCAGGGCGGGGAGACGGTGTTCCCAAGCACCTGGAGTGCCAGCGCCTGTCCCAGGGCGTGGCACCTCCCCACTCTGGAGCCCTGAGCCTGCCCTCGGCTTCCACTCCCAGGTGCCTGGAGCCTGGAGTCAGAGGTCGGCCCCTTCTTCTCACTCTCCCCACTGACTGGCTCCCCGAATCCACTGTCCTTCCCTCTGCAGCCAGAGAGAGGTTTTCAAATGTAAATTGGACCATTCTCCACTGTCCTGTTGCTCTTAAAGTAAGAAGTTCTTGCCCCAGCCCCACCCGGCTCCTGCACAGCCCAAACCCCTCTGGGAACCCTCTGGTTCCCTCCCAGCCCACATGGTGTCCTGCCCCAGGCCACCTCCCCTCCACCCGGACCCTCTTCTTACCCCTCTTGGGGCTGTGTTGTTTTGATGTCCCCCCCAGACTGCTCCGAGGGCGGCTGGACCCTGACACCAGCACTGCCCGGCACAGACAGGCCCAGGAATGTTGCTGAGTGAATGAATGAGTGAAGGAGCAAGGGTCTTGTCCTGGGTCCCCCAGACCCCTGGGAAGGGAGTCGGACCACCACTGCCATGGGGGTCAAGGAAGCAAGGCTCAGGGCGGGAACTCCAGGAAGCTCATGGGAGCTCGGAGACTCCCCTCTGACTAGGGCAGCTGTCCTGGTGGCATCAGGGCCGGCTCTAGTCACAGTGAGTCATAGTGTCACGGGCGGGAACGGCCCAGCCATGTCCCCCTCCTCTGCCACAGACAAATCCAGGGACATGGAGCAGCTGGCGCTTGGAGCACAGAAAGTGGGCTCCACAGCCCCCCACAACCTTCCGGCGTCCCCCGAGTCACCGTGGCACAGAGGTGGGGCACAGGGAGGAGCAGGGGGACTTCGTCTCCCGCGCCACGCCCAGGTTCGCAGCTGAGACAGGGCGTGACTGACGCTCCGCTGCTGCTCAGAATGGGAAGTTTCCGTTGGGCCCAGGCTTGTCGCTTGGCGCCCTCGGGCTCCCCGATGCCGTCTTTTCTGCACGCGAATCTCCGTGTTTCTGCGCGGCCTGGACAAGTGCCGCTGCAGGGCTGCTCACGTCCATGCCCGGCCCCTGTGCGCAGGAGGCCGGTGCAGGGCCCTTTCGCCTCCGTCTTCTGTCCCTGCTCTCCCGGGTGGGGCTAGCAAGTCACTCGATTGGTGGCAGGTCTGTCACTCGACAGTCTGAGCCGCCGTCCCAGGAGAGCTGTTGTGAGAGTGAGATCGAGGGTACCGGCGTTGGCGCCGTCCCCGGCACGTGAGCGGGGCTCCAGCGGGCATGAGTTTTCGTTCTACGCCACCGGCCGCTGTCCGTCGCAGCCTGTCTTCCGTACTAGGGTCTCACTGAGATGCGCTTCACCGGCTGCGCCGCTCGGTGGCTTCCGTGCATTTGCGGAGCTGCGGGGCGGTCACCGCAATCAGTGTGAGCACATCTAGTCAGCCCCGGAGAAACCCGCAGCCTTCCGCTGTCACCTCCTACCCCTGCATCGCACCCCTGCCCCCCTCACCGGGACGGCCACTCTTGGACATTTCACATAAGGTGTGGTCTTTTGTGCCTGGCTTCTGTCGTTGAGCGTCGTGTTTCCAATGTTCTGTCTTTATTTTCTACCTTTTCTCCCTTCCATTCCTTGCATGTGTGTTTCCCTCCCTCTGGTTTTTCTTTCCTGTCCTTCCTCCCAGCCAAGGCCCGCTGTGCCTCCACCAGGGGCCGGGGGCAGCGCTCGGCCATCGGGAGGTCCTGGGTGGAGGCTCCAGGCCAGAGGCTGTGCCTCGGGGACCACGCGTGGCCGTGCGGAGCGGATCACAGTGCCAGCAGGGAGCTAACCCTTTTCCTCTTCTGTCTCCTCAGAGAGTTTGGGGAGTGAGAGCCCGTCCGCCCCCAGAGAGGAAGTCAGGGGAAGCCGAGCAGAGAGAGGAGACGGGACTCTTTACAGCCTCAGAGGTCGAGGAGGATAACTCGTGGCCCGGGGAGTCACTGGAAAGGTAGAGCGCACGCCTCTGTTCCCGTCTGGGGATTGTGCCTAGGAAGCCAGCGGAGGCCCCCCTTCCCCTGCCTGTGCCCTTCCCTGGGCCCCACCTGCTGGCTCCTTCTGATGCAGGCCTAGAGCCACCCTCTTCCCAGGGCTGTGATGGGGAAGGGAGGGAACAAAGCCTTCAGGGCCACTGCTGGCACCTGTCCCCCTAAGAAAAAGGAGCTCACTGTAGGTGACGAGTGAGGAAAAGGCTCTTCCTCCAAGGGACTTGTCCCCAGGGCACATGGCTGTCAGCAGAGGGAGGACTGGATTTCAGCCCCACCATCCACTTCACCTGACACCCTTGTGCAGAGAACACCTGCACCCCTCCCAGATCCCAGGAGACAGAATGGCACAGGGCAGGGGCAGGCAACTCCCTGCAAAGGGCCAGGCAGCAGATGCCCCATGCATTGTCCCTGGCACCTACGAGCTCTGCCCTTGGAGGGTGAGAGCAGCTGCAGATGGGGCGCAAACGATGGGGGTGGCTGTGTTCCCACAGAGCTCCACGTCATCTTCATGAGACACAAAATGTCATTCTACCATTATTTTTTCAACCATTTCAACAAAAACAGCTGGTGGGCTCCATTTGGCCAACCCCGGTGTAGTGGGAAGAAATGGGTGTCCGGTTCCAGCCCCTGACCCTGGGATCTTGGGCGGGTGGCTTGCCCTTTCTGAGCCTCAGCCTGCCCATCTGCAAAGTGGGGATAAAAATGCCTCCTTGTGAGGGTTAGGATGAGATCTGAGACCATTTTATGCAAAGCGCGGAGTCAATGCTTAGTAGCGTTTATGATTTTGTTCCCCATCCCCTGTGCCAAGGAGCAGCTGGAGTTCGGGGCAGGCTTTGCGGATTCATGTCTCAGCTGCGCTGCTGAATTGCTCAGGTCGGTCCTGACCCCGAGCCTCGTGTCCCTCGTCTGAAAATGGCGGACTTGGATCCGTCTCAAGGGACCATTCCAGTGCTGACTATATATAAATGCTTAACAAGGGATACAGATCATGCCAAACCCCCAACTGTGTTGTGTCAAGAATCTCTGGCAAGGGCGATGAGGGACGTGTTTTTCTTACTAATGAGTCGCTCAGAGTGTGGAGGCAAATTCAGTAAAATGTGTCCTTGTCACAACTTCTACAGGCTCAGGAGCCAGGGGCAGGTGTGGGCACAGGCTGGGCATGGGGCCGGTCTGCAGAGAGAGCCCCAGCCTCGGGGACAGGGCACCTGGGCCTGTCTCGTGCCCCCGCTGCAGTTCAGCTGGGTGACCTTGAGATGATGGCATTGCTCCCTGAGTCCCAATTTGCTCATCTGTAACAGAGCTGAGGATTCTGGCAACGGTCCCTGCCCTGCCGCTGAAGACACAGCCGCGAGTCACAGCGCTGTCTGCTGTGGGGTGACGCTGGTGTTCTCTGAACTTGCAGCAGCTGTTTGTGGCAGTGCTGGGGGCAGGGTGGGGGTGTGCATGACAGGGCGCCCACAGCCCCGGAGGCTCTCCAGGGGGTGGGGAGGTTTGAGGACCACTCCCTCCCTGCCTGAAGACAGGAAGGCGGAGTCGTCCCAACTGCAGAAAAGTGGCGGATGGTGCTTCAGAGCCGTCTGTGTGTCTGCCTCTCCGTACCTGGTCCGTGCAGACAGGTGCAGAGCTCGGAGAGGGCCACACAGACGGGACATCCCAGTGCGTGGAGGACTGACCACATGGCTGATCACCCTGGGACAGACATTCAGGGCAGGTGACAGGGCTGTCCCCAAGGCCCACAGGATTCAGGGAATTTGCCCTCCCCATGCCAAATCAGGAGACATAGTTTATAGAACACGTTGTTAAAATGCAACAGGAAGTTGAAAGTCATAGGGAAACCCCGTTCCTGTTGCCGTCCTTCCCAGCCGCTCAAGTCACAACTCTGCACAGCTCGCTTTGTCCCTGTGCAGATGTGGCCTGAGCATCACGGCCATGAGAAGACCACCCCAGTCCTGCTTTCCACCCCTTTTTGCTCCTGTGGGTCCTGCTCCCTCAGCAGGCTGTGCGTCCTCGCTGACCCGCCTCCACCCGTCCGTCACCAGCCGCTCTGTCATGAGCTCTCGGAGGGTGGCTGGCTGGGGGCAGGTGACGTCCTTTCTCTAAAGCTGCATCTCCTCATCTGAAAAGTGAGACTGACCGTCACAGCACCTCCCCGCCCACCCCGCGGGGGAGAAAGGGTCGCTGAGCTAACACACTTGAGGGGGAATGGAGCTTAGCGTGCGCCCCGGGAATGCCCGGGTGTGAGACGCCTCGTCCTGTCTTGCTCAGCGAGCTCACGAGCCGCTGCTTCACAGACGGTGGAACAACTTAAGTTTTCCACATCAGAGGAGCTCGGTCACTTCCCGTAGTAAACATGGGGACTTTGGAAGCTGGACGCAGCCCGAAACGGATTCTGCCCACTGCCTGCCACCCACCGCTCTGGAGTCAGCTCCCAGAGGCTCTTGGTCTCACTATCCCAGACACAGCGGGCCAGTTGCTCCCTGGCACCGCGGAAAACCAGCCACATCCTCCCAGGGACCTTGGCCTCTGCTGTCCGCCTCCCCCACCCACCCCACCCCTCCCCGGGCCCACCCCACCCCTCCCCTCCCCCGGGAACACCCCGAGCAGGCAGGCCCCCGGGCCTGGCCGTGTGCTGGTTCTACTAACTGTAGGTTCATGGAGATTTCAGGGATCTACTGCACCGCTCCCCTCCCCGGTGGGAGCAGAGGAAGTGGGGTACAGGGGCAACGTGAAGCCTCTTAGCTGCCATTCCTGTCCCCCTGCAGGGCCCTCCCTTGTCCTGGGTGTCTAGACAGGGAGTGGGGCACAGTCCCTGAGCTTTCAGACCCCCAAACGCACCCTTCAGTGGCCCCACCTTGCCTCCAGCCAGGGTTTTGATCCCCGAGAAGGGGAGCAGGGGCAGCGGCCCGAGTGGCCAAGTCCCCAGGGGAGCTGCCCCTCCCTGGATGATGGGGACTCCTCCCACGGGCTCTGGAAAACTTGCTGCACTGGGACCCTCTTGGCACCCGTCTGCTCGGGGCCTAGGAAACTGTCCCTGCTTGGCCTGCGGGTGCAGCTCTCGGGGCCTGGGCTGGGGCCGGGCAAGCCCTCCGCTCGGCAAAGTCTGTCCCGTCCTGCCCGTCCCGAGGAGCACCCACGCTGCCCGGCACCCTGGCCCACATCCCACAGCCACCTGGGGAGGGGGCCGGGACCTGCCACGGCTGCCTGGAGGGCCCGTCTCAAAGTGGCGGTTGGTGGGGAGTCGAAGTCGCTGGGCACAAGGCCAGGACACGGCAGTTGGGACAAAGCCGGACCCCACCCTGCTTTGTGTGCTGAAGGGTGGAGGAGCCTCCAGCTCCGCAGTGGGTCGCCCGGGCCCTCCGGGGCTCCACTTGCTTGCTGTGAGTCCCCGGGCAAGCGGCTGATGTTCCTCGGGCCTAGGCTTTCTCATCGGTTAGAGACAAGAATAGGATAAGTACATCAGACCCCCGCACGGTGGCTAGAGCTGAATGAGACTGTGGATGACCTGTGCCTGATCCGTGAGTGCGATCCTCGTTTCCTTATCCGTGAGCCCAGTTCAGCAGGGGAGCGGGCGGGGTGGGGGTGGGCTCCCCAGGCCTTCACAGTGACACACCTGCACGTGGTGGCCGGCAACCCCGTGCAGACCGTCTCCGCGTCGCTCAAATTATCCCCCAGTGCCACTGTGGCGAGTCTGTCTTGACGAGTCTGCCCGCGGCAGCTACTGCACGGGGGGAGGTTGCTTTGGGCTCCGACAGCCGTGCCTTCCAATTCGAGCTTTGCTACTGACTGACCCCGGGCAGTTCTCACCCACATGGAGCCACGGTCTCATCACAGGCACCTGCACTTGCCTCCGGGTGCCACTGGGACAGGCCAATAGAAAGAGTATGAGAAACACCTGGCTCAGGACGCAGCCCATAAGTTCTCAGTGCGTGCTGCTTCTCACCGGTCGTCTGTGTGTTCGTCAGCACGATTCCCAGGCACCTGCTAGAGTGACAGCTAGAGTGACGATGAGAGTTCCAATGCCTGCCTTTACGACACGCCTGGTTTAGTCCAGGAGATAGACAAGGAACTGACACCTAGCCCAGGTAAACGACTCACACCTAGCCCAGGTAAATGACTCAACCTAGCCCAGGAAAACGACTCATACCTAGCCCAGGTAAACGACTCACACCTAGCACAGGTAAACGACTCACACCTTGCCCAGGTAAACAACTCATACCTTGCCCAGGTAAACAACAGGGAGATAAGAGCCTCCACAGAGGGGCTGCAGGAGGGAGCCCCCGAATCCTGGGAGACCTTAGAGACGGCTTCCCAGAGGAGGTGATGCCTGAACAGAGTCTGGAAACAGGAGTAGGAGTTGACCAGAAAAGAATGAAATAAATTTGAGCCGTGGGAATAACACAGGCAAAGGCACGGTTGCGCGGAGCAGCGGCGTGGCCCATGCGGAGGGCGGGGGGGCCTGCCGTTTGCACCGTGAGCAGGGAGGACAGCGGGGAGGGCGCTGGCATTCGTCACCGCAGTCCTTACAGTAGTCCCACGAGCTTTCTGTCACTCACCCATTTCACAGATAGAAAACTGAGGGTCAGAGGGGAGCTGGGCAATGCTTGGCACACAGAGTAGCTCTGAAACTGGGTCCCCAGCCCTGGTGGCCGGACGTATCGTAACACCCTCCAAGTGCAAGGATGAGCAGGATTGCAGTAACATTTATTTGGGAATGCTGTTAGTCCGGACCCTTTTAACTGCACGTTTCGGAAACCCAGGTACAAGAGGAGGGTCGGTAGGGACAGGTGGTTGACTCACGAAACCAAAGAGACTCAGAGTCACTTCACGCGTGACTGGACACAGATGCGCAGATGTCATCAGGAATTTATCTTTCTCCAGCTTCCAACTCAGCTTCCCGCTCTGCTGACTTCATTCCCCGACAGACTCTCCCCACAGGGCCGCCGCGGTGCCACGCTTAGATCTTAGCATCTTCGCAGACCCAGCAGAGAAGTACGTCCCTTTCCTACTGTTCCAGCGAGAAGCTTCAGGCTTGAATTTCACTGTTGGGATTGGGTCACGCGTCTACCTCTGATCCGAATGTCACGAACCCAATGCTGTCACAGACAGTGGGGAACTCGGATCCCGAGGGAGAATCCAGGTGTGGCTACCGAGAGGAGGGGCTTGGTGACGGGAAGGCGAGATGACAGGCACTAGCACAAGCACCTACTGTGTGGCAGACACCATATGCGTTCTCTCCCGGAACCCCATCAACATCCCTCACGTCAAGTGTTAGGGCTTAGGACGAAGACGGGCCACGGGGCCATGAAGGAGGTGGAAGAATATTGAACCTCCTAGCGTCTTTGCAGATAGACACCTGGCCCACACGGCGGGATCCCAGTGTACAAGCAGCACGGAGGGCAAGCTAAGGAAGGGAGGGGAGGGCTCCTGCCACCAGACTTTTTAAAGTTAAATATGCACGTTAAAATGTCTTTTTAACAAAAACAAAAATAGAAGGTAGACATTCCAGTGGTATGGAAGAAAGAGAATGAGAAAAAAAAAGTCCACTTAACACAAAGCAGGAAAAGACGGGGGGGGATTTAGAAAAGGCAGGACAAATGTAAAACACAAAAACAGATGGAAGAAATGAATGAAAATAAATCAGTAATGACATATAATATTTGGAAAATGTAAATAAAAGACTTAATTTAATGAACAAACAAAACACTGCTCCCAGGCCGGGTGCGGTGGCACGTGCCTGTAATCCTAGCCCTCTGGGAGGCTGAGGCAGGATTGTTTGAGCTCAGGAGTCTGAGTTTGCTGTGAGCTAGGCTGACACCACGGCACTATAGCCCAGGCAACAGAGCAAGACTCTGTCTCAAAAAAAAAAAAAAACCTGCTTCCAACAACTAGGGAATGCATATTTCTTTGGAGCACACGTGAAACATTTGACTATGTACTAGACTGAAAATTAAGTATCAACATATTTCAAAGAATTACATTCAGACAGAACAATTCTCTGACTACAGCAAAATTAAATAACAACAAAACCCTTACATATTTGCAAGCATATTCTTAGTAGATCATGGAATGAAGAAAAATCATCATGTATATTAAAAAAATTTTAAAGTAAACAACAATGGCAATACAATACTGCACATCAAATTTTATAGGATGCCGCTAATCTGTTCAAAAGGAAATACATGGCTTTAAGTGCTGATATTTTAAAAAATAAATTTGATGATCTAAATATCCAATTTAGTAAGTTAAAAAGGACTAAATAAACTCAAAGATAATTAAACAGTAGAGACAAAGGCAGAAATTAATGAAACAGAAGATGAAGATTTAATAAGGAGAAGAGTAACAAAACCAAAAGTTAGTTCTTTGAAAAGTTCTTGGCAAAATTTGTTAAAATAAAAGAGTAAACAATGTAAGTAAAGAATATGAAGAATGAAAGGGGGTTATTTTTATAGATGTTGCAGAGATTAAGAAAGATCAGAACATTATGATCAATTTTGTATTTGAAACAAGGGAAAACTAAGGAAAAGTGAACAAATTCCTAAGAAAATAGAACATGCTAAAACTGACTTGGGAAGAAACAGAAACCCTAAATGGTCCTATAGTCATTAAAAATAAATAAAATGAATAGAACACCAATAGTACTTGGTTTCACAAAATGTGTTCTACCAAACATCAAAGAACAGAGATGGTGGGAGTCCTGTACAAATAAGAAAAAGAGGGGAAACTCCCCTATTCATTGTATAAGGGCACTATAACGTAGATTCAAAAGTGAGTATGGAAAAGGAAATTACAATCTAACCAGAAACATAAACACAGTCACAAAAATTCCAAAGTACTGGAAAATACAATCCAGCAATATTTTTTAAAAGAAAACTATACTCTCTCATGACCAAGTTAGATTTATACCGAAATAGAAGGTAGCTTTAGTATTAGGAATGTTTATTAATCTAATTCAGCTCATCAACAGATTAAAGAAGAAAAGAACCTTATTATATCAACAGAAGAAGAAAAACATTGGGTAAGTTTTGGTATCCATTCATAATCTGAAACAGAAAACAAATCCCTTATGACATTATGGGTAGAAGGAAACTTCCTTAACCTGAGGAAATATTAATGAAACATTTCTAAAATAGGGACCAGGGCTGGCCTTCACATTCCCATTCAACATTTTACTGGGAGTCAATGCAGTAAGACAAGAAAAAGTTTTTTAAAAAATGTGAGTACAAGGCCGGGCACAGTGGCTTGCACGTGTAACCCTAGCACTCTGGGAGGCCGAGGCAGGAGGATCGTTTGAGTTCAGGAGTTCGAAACCAGCCTGAGCAAGAGCGAGACCCTGTCTCTACTAAAAATAGAAAGAAATTAGTTGGACAGCTAAAAATATATAGACAAAATTAGCCAGGCATGGTGGCACATGCCTGTAGTCCCAGCTACTCAGGAGGCTGAGGCAGAAGGATCACTTGAGCTCAGGAGTGTGAGGTTGCTGTGAGCTAGGCTGACGCCACGGCACTTAGCCTGGGCAACAGAGCAAGACTGTCTCAAAAAAAAAAAAAGGTGAGTACAAAACTATTATTATTTACAGTTGATGATCATTGTCTATGTAGACACCAAAAAGTATCTACAGACAAATCATTGTCATGGACAAGGGCTGAGCAGCATCACTAGACAAAATCTATGGACATCGCCACCTTCTGAAAAGTGCCACTGATATTCATAATAACCATTAGAAAATTAGACATTGAAAAAGATGTCTTTTAATTTTAAATTAATTTAAATGATTAATTTTAATTAAAAATAAGATTAAATTGCCTTTTAATCATTATATGCTTTCTTCGTAGAAATGAAGAAAGTTAGAGCAGTAGTGCCTAGACCCCTTGTGATTTTCCTGTTGGAAGTGATATCCTTTTGTAGATGACATTTTCCTACTGTCTGTTGCTGATGCACAGAGAACTGGACTCCATATGTGCAAATGAATTTTATGTATTGGTCTTATGTTCAACAGTCTTGTTATGCCTTCATAGTGATTCAAATGCCTTCTAGATTCTGGATGGAAAGATTCAATATTATAAACATGTTTGGACCAGGTGTGGTGGCTCACGCCTGTAATCCCAGCACTTTGGGAGGCTGAGACGGGAGAATCTCTTGAGCCCATGAGTTCAAGACCAGCCTGGGCACTGTAGTAAGACCTTATCTCCAAAAAAATTAAATTAAATTAAATTAAATTATAAGTAAAATGAAATAAATTTTTAAACAAATTTAAAAAAAATAAAGATGTTTGTCCTTTCCAAAGTAATCTATGCATTCAGAACAATTCCCATTAAAATGCAAAGTGTTTCCATGGAAATGGACAAACTGATTCTAAAACGTATATGGTTGAGAATAGACTTAGGAAGAGTCAAGATATTTCTAAAGGGGAAAAAATAAGACATAGCAATGAAGTCCTTAGGGTGACACTGAAAGAACAGGCAAACAGGCCATGGAAGGGAATAAAGTTCAGCTCATGCTTAGATCAGTGGGGAAGAGTCAATGCCTGGTCTTTGGATACCGAAATTCGGGAGTGTTGGGGGCATGGGAAAATAAAATAAAATTGGATCTTACATGATACACAAAAATCAATTCCAGAAAGGTTAATAGGCAAAAATTTAACTTTTAAAAGAAAATATAGAATATCTTCATGACCTTGGGGTAGGAAAGGATTTCTTAAATAAGGGCCAAGAAGCCAAATCACAAAGGAAAAATAGATAAACTTGACTACTAAAATGAAGAAATTCTTTTTCAAAAGACACCAGAAATCTGGCTGGGCGCAATGGCTCATGCCTGTAACCCTAGCACTCTGGGAGGCCGAGGCGGGAGGATCGTTTGAGCTCAGGAGTTCGAGACCAGCCTGAGCAAGAGCGAGACCCCGCTTCTACTAAAAAAACAGAAAGAAATGAGAGGGACAACTAAAAATATATAGAAAAAATTAGCCGGGCATGATGGCGCATGCCTGTAGTCCCAGCTACTCGGGAGGCTGAGGCAGGAGGATCACTTGAGCCCAGGACTTTGAGGCTGCTGTGAGTGAGGCTGACTCCAAGGCACTCTAGCCCAGGTGACAGAGAAGAGAAACCTCACCCGGGGAGATCTGGGGCCCAGGTTGAAGTGGTGGTATTCAGACACGTAAAGACATCAATGGGGGGTGGGAGGGGGGAGGCAGAGGGAAAAGAATAAGAAAAGGAAGAAAAAGAGGAGGAGGAGGAGGAGAGAGGAAGGAAGAGAAATGGATAGAAGACCTGAGCAGGCAAAATGAAGAGGAGAAAATGTGAATGGCCAGTTAAGATAAAAAGGACTTCAGCCTCCTTAGTAACCAGGGGAGCAAATTCAAAGAACAGTGAGAGTCCACCAGACGGACAAACTTTTTAGAAGTCTGACGAGACCCGACACTGGCTCAGTGGCGATCTTCCCGGCTGTGGGGACGGGACTGTCGTGAACCCCTGGAAAGTGACACGGCCAGACCTGCTAAGCTTGAAACCATCCACAACAAGCACTCAGCCCTCGAACACCGGGCGTCTGCTCTGGAGAAGCTCCCCGGTCTGTGCACCAGGACACGGGTGCAGGGACCTCCTGAGCAGCATTTCTTGCAAAAAACTGGTAACAATCTGGGCGTCCATCAACATGGGAAGGACAGATACACGGAAGCGTGTTCACACCATAAAACACAACAGTGGAAATGAGCTACAGGGCGCCCGTCCACACAGCTGAGTCTCAAAGACAGAATGTCAAACAGCCGAAGGTTAGCTACAGAAGAAAGTCACACAACACGATTCCGTTTATATAAAAGTAAAATATAGGCAGAACAACACAATGGATCGTCTGGGGTCGTAGGAATGTTTGCTGAGACGAGTCAGGCGCTGGTGAAGGTCCGTCTCTCCCGTGAGAGGTGGTTAACCGGTCGTCTCTTCAGTGTTCTTTAAACCATGCCTATGTGTTTAATAACTAGTCCGGTGGATGCTTGATGCATTTCTTTTAAAAATACTTAATGACTGGATTGACACATAGCAAGAGATATGCCCAAGTAGAGGAATTACTTGAGCGTTTATTTTCTTCTGTTTGTTAATCTTTATGTTCTGAATTTTTCAGCATGAACATGTGATATTTCCAAAATATTACTTTAAGTGATTTTTAAGCCCCTTAGGAGAAGGCGGTAGTTATTTCCTAGGCTAGAGCTAGCTTTTCTTCCACCATGTCGGTGATTTTGGCGAGAGTCACTTTCTGAGAGCCAGCGAGCGCCTCGGTCTGGAATGTTAATCCGAGGGCAAACACCTGCCCCCTTGGTCAAATATGTACACTGCTAACACGGCACAGGACGGCCGCAGCCCGGGACACCAGAGGGATGACCTTGAGGGCCAGGCGTGGGGGGCTGTGCTGGGGAGGAGGGGCAGACCGGCCTGCGGGGAACACATGGGCCACGCCAGTGGCTTGGCTGGAACGTGTCCACGCATCGAAGCAAGTGCTCACAAAACGTTATGCCCTTGCTCCCGGAACCTTGCAAAATCAGGCCTCCAAATCCACAGCCACCTGCAGACGGACTCTGAAGGCAGCAGCATGTTCTTCCCTCTCTGTGTGGAAGGGAGAGGGGGCAGTGAGCCGAACTCCCCTGGCAGCCAGTGTGTTCCAATGCAGGGCAGAATAACACCGAGACCTCCCAGCCTTCCCCAACTCGTGAAAGGTGTGCTGTAGACACTCAGCAGTCGTCTCTGTAAAATTTGGGAATAGCAATCGTTAATCGGGCTCCTCGTATGAGCAAGCCTGCGTGTGGCATTCTTTCACAGATATTTTATAGCAAGAATTCTTCCAGGAGTTGGAAAAGGTAGATATGTTTACTCCGATGTGGGGTTCAGAGAAGCTGAGTCACTTGACCAAGGGCACACAGCATGTGAGAAGCAGAGTTTGGATTTGAAAGCTGGTATCTTGAAGGTTCCTCCTTGTGGGTTCAGCTGCTCCGGGTAGCAAAGGGAGGTCCCCTGGCGCTGCCCTCCCCTTCCCTCCCAGGGCTTGGCTTAGGAGAAGCAGAGTCGAGAGGCCCAGCCTAGGCCCCCCAGCCTTGCTCTGCGGCCCCCTCAGCCCCGGCCTGTGCTTGTGTCTCCCCAGGAAGCTGGCGCTGTCCTGCACCACGTGCTCCAGCGACCTCCTGAGCTGCTGCAAGAGCCTGTGGGGGCGCAGGGTCCTTCAGAGACACGTGGGAGGCCCTGTGGAGGAGCCACTGGGGAGCTGCTGTCTGGGCAGTCCCTGAGCACACACTCCGGGAAGAGAGGAGGATGCTGCCCTCCCAGGCTGTCCAGACCCGGCCCCAGGACACTGAAGATACTGCTCCCAGCCCCTGAGATGTGACTCCTGGAGCCCCCAGGGACCCAACCCCCGAAGCCACCGAGGACGCGCCTCACCTGAGTCTGCAGGTCCCAGAGCACACAGCTGCACCCGGGGTCCCACGGCCTGGGGCGGAACAGCCTGTTCTGCGCTCAGCATTCCCAGGCAGGCTCCCAGGCAGGCGCTCAGGGCTCCTCCGGGCCCAGCGGGCCGAGTCCCACGGGCTCACAGCTCACTTCGGTGCTGGCCCTGGGGGCCTCGAGCAGAGACGGCAGGAAGGACGGGGATGCCTGCACATGTGTGCACACGGATGTTGGGGGGGGGACACGCAGGTCTCCCAAGCAAGGCAGAGAGCGTTGCTATAAAGCACGGTCGTCTCACTCCCTCACGGGCTCTGCAGGAGGAGGGAAGGAAAGGAAAAGGCAGGGAAAGGAAGGGAAGAAAATCACCTTTCCTGAGCGCCTGCTGGCACCAGGCACGTCTCCCGCAAGAGCCCTCCGAATCCTTGCCACAGCATGCGCTGATAGTGAGGACCACCGCCCACCTTTATGGAGGTGGAAACTGAGGCTCAGAGAAGTGCAGGACCTGCCGAGGCCACTGCCCCAGCAAGTGCGCCCGACACATAGGAGGCATCCAAGAAACACACGCTGAATGAATGAATGAGCGGCAGGACAGGTGAGATGAATGAATGAGCGGGAGGACAGGTGAAAAGCAGGCTCCTGCCCCCACTCCTGGCACTGCAGTAGGTACACTGCCCCCCAGAAGAGAAGGCCAACAGTCCCCGACTTGGCCCGCCCTGCCCCCAGCAAGGCGCAGACCCAGGGAAAGCTCCAGCCCCCGAGACGTGAGCGCGAGGACGGGCTTCTGTCCCCAGGGCTCCTCGGCGGCGTCTCTTGGCTGCCCTCCCTGGCACCCGCCCTCCTTGGTCTCCAAGAGCCCTCCTGGTCTCTGCCTCCCTGCCCACCCGAGCTTTTCCATCCCTTTTGCAAATCACGGTCCTCTCCCTGGCTGTGAGCTGTGGCCGCTCCCTGAGACTCAGTCCTGAGTCGTCGCCTCTGCTCCCGAGTCTGCAGCCCCGTGGCCTCAGTTTCCAGGTACAAGGAGATGGTCACTCACAGGTTCACAGCTGAGGGCTGGGCTCCTCCAGGAGTCTGGGACCCACAGCCACTGCCTGGATAGTTCAGAGCAGCCCACCTGGGACTCGCACGCAGCCACACCGGCGCCGTGCACCCTGGGCTCCCCTGCACAGACGGCGGCCACTCCACACCTCCCCATGCCTCGCTCCTCGTGGCCAGCCCTCTCGGTCCTGCCCACACGTGCCCACGGTCCGCTGGCTCTCGCCACCTGCTCTGGCATCGTTGATCTGACTGCCGTCGTCTCCCTCGGGACGGCTGGAGCAGCTCCTGACACCCCTTCCCAGCGTCTGCCTCCCCCATTCTCCCACCCAGCCCACTGTGCAGTGACAGCCAGGCGTGGCTGGTGCACTTGTCCCTGCCCTGCTCCCCGCGCCCCCATCACTCCCTGCGTCCCCGCCGTGTCCCTTCTGTGTGTGTGTGACTTGCTGTGCTCCTTCCAGCCGAGCACCATGCAGTTTCCATGACTCCAAACGCTCTTCCTGCCCTTTGGGCCGGTTAACCCCATGAGATCCCAGCTAAAACATCACCTCCCAGGGGACATCTTCCATGACCCTCCGTGCTAGGTCAGGCCCCTGCCACCCCCCTCAGAACTGTCCCTGGAAGGCCCCAGCGCGGTTGTCGGGCGGCAGCCATTTGTGGGCTTCCTTGAGCAGCGTCTGTCTCCCCCACTCACGAGGCCCTCGGTTCTGCCTGTCTCTGTGGGCCGTTGTCTGGCCCTAGAGGAGCACTTGTCACTAGCGGAAGCTTGATAAACGTTTGCCGGGTGAACGAGCAGAGGAAATAGAGTTTAGGGAGCGGACAAAGCAGCTTATCAGCTAATGAACCCAAAGGCACGATTTGCCCTGGTGACTCCCAGAGATGCTCAGTCTCTTGGCTGAATTCCTTCTGGAACCCCTAGAACCCCCTCCTTGGAGGCTTTCCCAGGAGTCTGAGGCAGGCGGGTCTCAGTCATGGCCACGTAGTTGGAGGCATAACACCTCAAGTGGAAGCAGAGCAGTCTGGCCCCTCGCGGACTCGTGGGCCAGGGCTGCAACCAGGTGCAGGCACCTCCCCTGGCTGCAGAGACCCCCACGAGCCTGTCTCTGCAGTGCCCACGCCCCCAGGGAGGCCTGCTGCAGACGCCGCAGCTGCAGAAGCATGGCATGGCGGGCACTGCCCGGAGGAGGAACATCTGCTGCAGGCCCCGGGCTCCGTGTTTGTGTTGCCATCGTGTTCCAATAAAACTACCGAGACAGATGCTGCCTCACGGTTTTATTTTTTAACTTCCTGGTGAGGAAACACTTCCCAAACTTCATCAGACGGTGTCTTGATTTAGAAAAGAAGTCATGATAACATCCTAGAGTAAAGACCAAATTGAAAATTGCCTTGAAAAGAAGGCAGTTTAGAAGTTTTGCAGGAGCTAGGTGTCGTGCTAGAAGGTCATGTCGGAAATGCGGGGAGGGCCTGGTGTGCCAGGGACGTGGGGAACTGGGTGGGTGCTCGCGGGGCGGAGTATTCTGAAGCTGGGAGAGGCAGAGATGCTTTGTTATGTGGGAGAAAAAGGTGTCTTTACAATGAAAACTTTGCCAACCAAGGAGGCCCACAGCAGAGAGCAGACGCAAGTAAGAAAGCAGGTCAGGAGAAAATTCGGGAATTTTGTGCAGGGAGTGAATCCTCAAGACACCAGCAGCAGGTTTTAAAAGGAGGGAGGAAGGGCTGGGCAGCGTCAGGGCACCCACTGGTACCTGCAGCGCAGCACGGGACAGGGAAGGCTGGGGGTGAGGAATTCTGAACTTGGGGACCCTCCCGAGGAGCTATCGGCACACACCCCGATGCATTTCCACAAGTGGAGAGGAGGTCATGTGTCAATCAAAGCCTGCAGGGACCACTCTGCTCAAAACTAGCTCTAATGTATTTCAGGGAACGGAAACTTGGAACGGTGCTGGGAGCGGGTTGGGTCCCTGGAAGACGCTAAGCTGTCCTTAACCGACTGCTAAGCTGGGAACCACAGCCACCAAGATGAATGTTGGGCACGAGATGGGTACCCAGCCCAGGTGGGGGCCCTGGAAACCACCATATCAGAGCCCCATTCCAGCAGCTTCCAATTCTGCTCTTGGGAATCCGGAAGGGGAGCAAAAGCCACTATCGCTATCCAGGCAGAGGGCACGTGGGACTGACGCAGGGGGTGCTGGCCCTCGCAGGGCCACCTGGGGGTGATGTCTCGTCCCACGAGTCATGGGAAGCCTTTGAAGGTTTTCTGCGGAGGGTTCTAAAACGGTGAGGTCTGTGTTATGAAAAGGGCATTCAGACCCCAGGTGAGAAAGTGAGTTGGTGGAGGCCCCTACAGCAGGGGGGTGGCAGCCACATTCCAGGAGCATCTGCTCACTGCAGACCTCAAGGACCTGCACCTGGGAACCCAAAGGAAGCGGCGCCTGTGCCCTCCAGAGAGCTGCCCAGTACCTGAACATCACGAGGAACTGGGGAAGGAATGGGCCCCCCGGGGGGTCACCCAGGCTGGGAGGGAGGTGCCATGTGCGGGGCATGGGAGGAAGGGGACCCGGAAGCTGTGACATTCTACAGGGAAGCACTCCTGGGCACACGGGGCTAGGCTGTGCTCACAGCCAGTTTAGAAGCTTGGTGGGTGCCAGGGAGCTGCCCGGGAGCCAGACTGAGGGACTCTGTTTTGCGTCTCATCTCCGCTGAGCTGGGTGAGATGGAGATTCCAGCCCTGCTCACAGCGACTCAGCCCTTGCAAAGTACCTGGACGTCCAGCACACCCCACCCGCAAGGTCTCCAGGACTCCAGGATTTGTCATCCTCGTCGTACAGAGGAGGGGACGGGAGCTCCAGGAGTTCAGATGTCTGTCCCCTGTCATACAAGCAGTGAAGGACCCCCGGGGACACACGCTTACCGGAATTCCAAGCATTCCGGTGAGGACTCAGAAGCCCACCAGGGTCACTAACAGCCGGCAGGGTGAACAGGAGGAGACACCCTTCACCCTGTCAACAGCCCCCAACTTGTTATGTGGGAGGTCACTGCAGAAGTTGTGGCCGTGTTTGCGACCTCCCGGCTCCGCGCCATGCTTGTCACACCCCGAGATGGCCTGGGGTGGGCTGGCGCAGTGGGCTGGCGCGCCGGCCTGGCGGGACCACAGCCCTCCTTCCCTGGGCATTGCCCGAGTTCTCATGTGCCCTGGGCCTGGCAGTTTCCCAAGGAAATAGGGCCCCAAAGGGACATACAGCCGGGGTTGTGTGGCTCCCAGAGAAACCTCCCATCACTTCCAGCCGGCATTGCCAAGCCCTTTCCTGCGCCCAGACATCGCATCAGCCCCTGCGGGTACCGTCCCATTTCTCCTGACGTCTGGCCCTTCCTCGGAGAGGTTAGCGTCTCCACGAGTTGGAGCTCCCAAACGAAGATACCAAGTGAGTGTCCTTGCTAGAAGTCCAACCGCACCTGCCTGTCCAACTCTTTTCTTTAATATTCACATTTTGAAATTAATTGTTAAGGACATAAGTGATCGTATAGACACAGTGTCTTTTTAAATCCCAACATTGCAGAGAAAGCTAGAGTTCACTGGACCACCCCGCCCCCAATCCCGTCTCCCCAGCAGTTTCCTCCCAGGCAACCACTGTTACCCCGGTTTGTTGCACGGTGTTTGGTTCGGTTTTATTTGTTTTGCTTTTTAACGTAAAAGTTATTCTGCACCCAAGGAACTGAACTCAACGGTATGTCTTCAAGCTTCAACCACAGTTGCACATAAAGATCTTCCTCATTATTTTTAGTCGCCGACGGCGACTTTAGTCCCACGGTGTTGGCAGGTACCCCGTAGCCATAGACATTTGAGTCATTTCTATTTTTTTTTCCCGTTTAAACAATGTTATGCTGATCATCTGACGATGTTCCCATGTGCCTATGTGCAAGCGTAGGTTTTTTTGGTTAGGGTGTGCGTCTGTGTGTGTGTGCACACGCATGTGTGCTTAGAATACATATACCTACGAGTGTCATTCTGGGTGTGGCAAGCACACGCTGCCACATAGCCCTCCAGAGAGGCACGTTCAAGCTCCCAGCAGCCTCAACATCCCACCCGTGTCTTCTTCTTTCATCCCCTAAAAGTTTACATGGCCCTCCTAGAGATGCCCTCCTTCCAGTGCAGGACAGAAAGTGTAGGCAGAAGAAACACTGAGACCCAGGCCTGCCCCAGGCTCTCCATGAGCTCTGCCACATCCTGCTTTCCTCCTGGACCTCTGTGGGGGAAGCCAGCCTTGCCCAACCCACACGTCCATTAGAGGCTATATCGGCCAGCCATGGCCACAGCAGCGCTGTGTAACAAACATCCACAAGAGTTTCTCAGCATACGAGGGTAAACACTTACTTAGTTCATTTGTCTGTAGGTGGCTCATCCAGGATGGGCTCTGCTGGGACGGGTCAGCATTGCTTCAGGCGTCGCCCCTCCTCTCCTGGAGCCAGCAGGCCCCTGTGGGCATGTTCTTCCCGTGGAACTTGCTGGGAGGTGAGAGACAAGCCCAGCACACATGTGCGTTTCAAGTTTCTGGACGTCTTGCCTGTGAACACCGTTAGCCAAAGCAAGTCCCATGGCCACACCACGGACGGAGCAGGTAAATCCTCATCTAATCCACCATAGAGCAGGGGCCGGATGTGACCTAAATCTGCCTGACTCCCAAGCTCTGCAGAGCAGGGGCCTCAGGATGAAGGAGACGGGGCCTGCCAGGTGACAGGCAGAGCAAGCTTGGGGTCCATGGTGTCATCTGCAGAAATCCAGAAAGCTGGTAGTTCATGCCACTATGCTACTCACCAATAAAAAACAATGTCTTGTCTAAAATTAAAACTCTTTACTGGGCTTATTTGATTTGGATACTCCCCCAAGGAAAGCCAGGAAGGAGCAATTACCACCAAAAAATAGGAAACGTTTTGCTGGGTATGTTCAGAATACTGACCCCGCCGTGGCCTTGGAAGTGACTTTGGTTCTGTCTATGGTTTTTCTTAACAGAAAAATTTGTTTTTCTCTGACCCTGAAAATTAATATTGAACAAAAATCAAAAGACACAGATCTGAAGAGGTGCCCAACTGTTGACCTGCCTGGGACTTGCATATAGCCTCAGCCCTGACCAGAAGATTTACCCCAGAAAAGCCCTTTTCTCCCCCTTTCCATCAAGAAACTGTGCCCCAAACTCAAGAATCAGGCTCAAGGGTGACGGCATGTCCTCTGAGTGTCAGATGGGGGTGTCTCTACCAGGCCCACCCAGGATTATCTGATTCTCCATAATGTCCCTTTGTTTGACTTACTGTTTACTGTTGATTAGGGCTCAGACTATGCAAAGTTACATGTTAACTTGTAGAAGATTGATAAGTTGCAAACATGTTTCTTTTGGCCCATTAGAAATGCCTCTGATTTCTGTCCAGTCAGAAAGGTAACACCAAAGGTTATGATTTATGGTCCTGTAGGGCATCGAGCCGTGTGTGTCAAATTTAGCAATCCTATCCCAAGACACTCTTTCAGTGATGGTCTGTGTCTGTCTCTCAGCTACTTCCTGGAGCCAGCCTTCCATCCTCCTTTCTCCGTCATTAATCAGTTAATCCGTGTCATCAAAGTTTAGTCAACTAAACTAAACATTTGCGTGAGTCACTTTGATGAACGCGCAGGTTCTAACCGCAGCCAGAGGACAGGGGTGCCTCCTGCTGGTAGGGCCATTTCATCGTTAGACATCATAAGCACAGGTTTTCAGAAGTCTACAAAGATATTTGGAACCTGGGGGAAAAAAAATTCAGAGCCTCCAAAGTACGAAAAGAAAAATTATAATTTAAAAATGGATAAATACTAAAATATACAAAAAATGCACTATTTCAGGTGCCCACAAAGTATACCTTGTCAACCATAGCTGAACTCAATTCATAATGATATAAAAATTATTTTTAACAGGAGATAGTTTCAGCAGCCACAACTTCTGATGTCTGGAATCTCTGAAGACAAAGAAGAAGGCATGTTAAGTGCATTATTTTTTGCATAATGTAAAATGAAGATGAAAATAGTCATGTACCTGGGGGCATTCTCTTGCGGGAGAGAGTCAGCCAGTCCCACCTGCCCTGTTTCCAAGATGAGATCAGTTCTAGGCTACAGAAACCCCAGCCTACCTGCCAAGGCTACCTCTGCTGCCCAGGTCTCGGGGGAGAGAGTGGTCACCTTTCATGCCCTCTCCTGGCTCCCTGTGCCACCAAGACACGGCGCTGTCTCTGTGGTCCCCCCCCACCCATGCTCAGGGCCACTGAAGTCTTGATGCTAATCAGTTGTCCATCTGGACAGCAGAAGACCACCCCGCCTTCTGTACAACCCACCACACTTCCCGGGAAAGTGCACTGACAGCAGTCCCTTTCTGCTCTCTTGGGGATAACAGCCACCTAATTAGTGTGGCTCCATTGAGTCCTTGCTGCAGGCTGGGAGGACCTGGTGCTAAGAAATTTTTAGAAGCCAAAGAGGAGCTCTCTTTCATTCTGGTTTTGAGCTGTCTTCTGAGCCTGTCACCAGCTGGTATCATTGTCACCCCAAAAGGCAAGGAATAGTTTCAACAGGACTTTTGTATCTCCATCTCCACAAGGTCACAGGTTATTTCTTGAAAGATCCTAAGTCCAATTTTGATAGTGTGGAAGTGTCAACTTTGGCCAGACGTGGAGGGCAACAGACGTATAGAATAACATTACCCCTTCTAAGCGCAAGAAATGCTGACCCAGAGCCAGGCACGGTGGCTCACGCCTGTCATCCTAGCACTCTGGGAGGCCGAGGCGGGTGGATCGTTGGAGCTCAGGAGTTCGAGACAGGCCTGAGCAAGAGCGAGACCCAGTCTCTACTAAAAAGAGAAAAAATTAGCCGGGCATTGTGGCACATGGCTGTAGTCCCAGCTACTCAGGAGGCTGAGGCAGGAGGATCGCTTGAGCCCAGGAGTTTGAGGTTGCTGTGAGCCAGGCTGACACCACGGCACTCTAGCCTGGGCAACAGAGTGAGACTCTGCCTCAAAAAAACAAAAAAAGAAATGCTGACCCAAGCCAAACCACTCTTAGAACTGTGAGATGGCGACTGAGACCCCTGTCCACACTGTCCTAAGCCCTGGGGAGGCCCAGCATGTCACTGTTTGCAAAGCCAAATGCCCTTTGACCCAAGATAAGAGCAGAGTACAAACACACAAACTGTGGGTCTCAGGCCTTTGCCAAGGAGAACCTTCACTCCTCTCTGGGTCTCAAAACCCTGAAGTCTTCATTCTGGCTCCAGTTCAAGTCCTAAGGGAAACTCGGGTGGGGCCTGATACTTATTCATTTGCATCTCAGTTTCCCCATCTGTAAAATGGGAGTGACCATTCGTACAAGATCAAGTCAGGATTGGACGAGAGAACACATAGGAAACATCCAGCACCTCTCCACACCTCGGAAATAGATTCTTTAAAAGTCCCATAACCTTAAAGTAAATAACTATTTTACCTGTCCCTAAAAGCAGTAAACATCTTCAGGTTGACCAAAAAAAAAAAAAAAAAAAAAAAAGATCCTGTGGTTTGATGTTTGATGACGGTCCTTTCCGTACAGACACCTGATTTGGGATGACTTACTCCCACATCTTATCAACGTCGGAAAGCATTTCCTGACCTCACCTGAAATGACTCTCAGTGTTGAATTCAATTGCAATCCACCAGCTGGCATAATATTGCTGCTTGCAGAATATGTGTAAATATAAGCATTTATTAGGTTTAATTTTGCAGTCTTTTTTTTTTCTTCTTCTTCTT
>CAUYRT010025060.1:0-12842 GCA_963574885.1 Lepilemur ruficaudatus | reverse complement strand
TCAGCCTAGCTCACAGCAACCTCAAACTCCTGGGCTCAAGCGATCTTTCTGCCTCAGCCTCCCAAGTAGCTGGGACTACAGGCATGTGCCACCATGCCCGGCTAATTTTTTACATATATTTTTAGTTGTCCAATTAATTTCTTTCTATTTTTAGTAGAGATGGGGTCTTGCTCTTTCTCAGGCTGGTCTTGAACTCCTGACCTTGAGTGATCCTCCTGCCTCAGCCTCCCAGAGTGCTAGGATTACAGGCATGAGCCACCATGCCCGGCTAATTTTTTCTACATATATATATATTTTTAGTTGGCCAATTACTTTCTTTCTATTTTTTAGTAGAGACAGGGTCTCGCTCTTGCTCAGGTTGGTCTCGAACTCCTGACCTTGAGTGATCCACCCACCTTGGCCTCCCAAAGTGCTAGGATTACAGGCGTGAGCCACCGCGCCCAGCCTGTGATTTGTCTTGATCACTGAGTTTTGTTGTACCTGTGAGACTGCTGGTGGATGCTACTCTTGAGAGTTTGCCCTATACAACTCTTGTCACTTTGATTTTCTGAACTGAGTGCTGTTTAATGCCCATTGCACAAAGGGAGTAACTGAGGCACAGAGAAAATGGGTTAGAAGGGATCAGTAGCTCAAGGTCCACTGGCTCCTTGACTGGGTGCTGTCCCCCATGCCACATCCGCCGGGTACCCTGGAGCAGCTCTGTAGCCCTGGGCCCTGGGCAAAGACCTGCAGAGGCTCAGTCAGACCAGAGGAGCTTGCCAGTCTGAGCGCTGCCTCCTGCCCAGCTGCAGGCGCCTCTCATCAGCTCTGACAGACTTCAAAACTTCGCCCCTTGTCCCACGGCAGCTAGGACTAGGATAAGGCGAGTCAGGCACTTGCCTCAGGTGCAAAATTTAAGGAGTGCCTCAAAACTCAGTAATTAAGAAAATATTTTCATGCAATATTTTATAAGAGTGGCAATTAATGCAAAAAGTCCATGATGAACAACATGTTAAACAAAGATAGGATCCAGCCCTGCACTTGCTCAGGCCCCTCTCACTTGCCTCACTCTGATCCTGGCCCTGGTTCCAATAAAACTTTATTTGCAAAAACAGATGGCCAGCCTGTGGGCTGTAATTTGCTATTTGATTTTTTAAAATATTATATTACAATATTATCTTGATTACTGAGTCTTTTTGTGCCCCCTCCCATTCCCCTTTTAAATTTTGCTCTGAGGCCAGTGCCTCACTTGACTCACCCTAGTCCTGGCATTGTGGATCCCAGCCTTGGGTTTGAAGCTCAGCACTGTCCCTTTCTAGCTGTATGGCCATCAGAAATCACTTCACTTTCATTCCCCTGCTGCTCTCATGCCCCAGCCGAGGGGGATAACAGAGTTCAAAGCTCCTGGCACTGAAACAGACATTTGACCAAAGGCCTCTGTTATTCCCAACGCCTTCTCCTGATCCACTGCCCAGTCCCTTCCTAGCAAGCCCCTTCCCCTCCAGACCTCATGCACAGCCCCGCTCTGGTTTCCAGTTTGCTCATCGGGAGTGGAGGAGTTGGACCAGCCTGGCGTCTGGGGAGATTTTATGGGTCCTGAAACCCACGTCTCAAGATGCTGAACGGAAAGGAGCCAAGTCCCTGGAGTAAGACTGAGGACTCACTTAGGTTGTCCCACTTGGGACTGCAATGGCATCAACTTGGAGTGGGAACATGGTGACTTCTGCTCATTACAAGTCTTCCTATAACTTTGGTGAATTTTAAACGAGCTTCAGAACAGGGGTAAGTGTGAGAAGCAACCCAAGGGGTCCTTGGAGGTGAAGAAGCTGCCAGTCCCTTCCCTTGATGTCTGGAAGTCCCTTCCAACTCTCCTACTTAAATAGTCATATTGATCACTACCATAATTAATAACTCCTGCATGTTGGGCACCTGACGTATGATATCATTTCCCTTAATCATAGGACACCCCAGTGGGGGTTTCTATCTCTATAGGTGAGGACACTGAGGCTCAGGGGGCTAAGTGGCTTTCTCGTGGTCCCACAGAGGTGGTGGAGTTGGGATCTTGACTTGGACCTGCGGGCAACTCCGCTCTGCCCCACCTGTGTGCTGTGATGGCTAAGGCTGCCCATCTGGGGTGGCTGTGGCGATGAAGAGGGGCAGAGGTTCTGGGCAAGTGGAGCCTGATTCTTGCCTCCCGCTGCTGAACCCTCTTCCCCTGTGAGTCAGCCTAAGAACAGACTTGTCAATGAAGGGCTTTTCTCCACAATCAGAAGCAGGGGTTCCCCCCGCCCCAAACCCTCTCTTGGACAGTGAAAGAGCTCAGGAGAAGGTTTCTGGAGCCGTGCTCTAGTCTCTGTGGTGTGAACCTGTCCAAATCTGCTTAACTCTTGACTGGGGGCGATCTTCTACCTGTTGAAGGCTGCGGAACAGGCAAGGTGGTGGTTGTGAAAGACCCTGGTTTCCTGTGATGGGAAGGTTGCCCTGGGAAGACCAGCCCTGAGCTGGGAGTTAGGGTACCAAGGTTCAGTGGTGGCTCCAGAATTTCTACACAGGAGGGGCTTAGGGTCAGCCATCTGCTTGAAATGGGGGCTTGAAGCTAAATTTGCAGAGCACATTCTGGGAAGCCATCCATGGGGTTGGAGACTCGTCAATGGGGATTGCAGCGCGTGGGAGGAAGACTCCCCAGGGCAGCCCTTGCCTTGCTGTGTGACCTTGGGCAAGTCATTGTCCTGAGTTGCCTTCTGTGGGATGGCAATGAAGTCCTAAGATGAGTATTTGTGAGTGAGGTTGTGTGCATTGCTGAGTGAGGCTGGGAATGGTGGGGTGAGGCCATAGCTTTGTGGGGATGGGTTGGGACCCATCCTCAGAGGGTGTCATGTCTGGGGTATAGGAAGGTAGCAAGGAAGTGGAGAGGTGGTTTCTGCCCAGGACTATGGCCCCCTGATGAAGATTGTTGGGAGCCTTTAATAATACTACTAATATTATCATAGCAACTAATACTTACTGACTGCTTACTATATACCCTGCATGGCCCTAAGCATCATATACCTGATCTGATTTATTTGTTACAAACCTTGTGAAGTAGGTTCTATTATCTGCCTTTTGCAAAAGGCCTAAACTGAGGCTTCAAGACCTCAAGGGCTTCACAGCTCATCGGCGAGGCAAACAGGATTTGGAGCAGGTGGTCTGCCTCCGAGACCAGCTGCTCTGGAGGGGATGGAGGGCTCGTGCCTCCTTGCCCACCTCAACTAGCTTGGTCAAGCCCTAGTGTGAATCAGTCAACAGTGAGGAATCGGTCCTTCCTTCAGGGTCTGGCCTGTGTGTATGTCTGTCATCTATCTGGGTGATATATGGTGACAACGCTGAGGGAGGGGTAGGTACAGCTGGAGCTCTTTGAGATGCAGGGTAGGGGCTGTGTCTGCCTCATTCACTGCTTTATTCCGGGGCTTGTACATAGTAGTTGCTCAATAAATATTTGTGGAATAAATACATAAATGTGTACTTGATTTCAGGCTGAGGATGAGCCTGCTGGGGTCAGGACCTGCTCCAGAGCATGGCCCAGAGCCCCCTCTGCTCCCTCCGGGTCCCACATCTGCCAGGACCCTGCTCCTTTGAGTGAGGCCTTGCCTGGCTCGAGAGCATGGGAGAAAAACAGCATCCTCAGCTGTAAAATGGACCAAGGAAGCCCTGCCTCACCCAGCTGCAGGGAAGCTAAGTGAGGTGATAGGACAGGCATGGAGGTGTGATGGTGTCTGTCACTGTGGGTGGGGTGGGGGAAAATGTTGGCCTGAGCTCAAAGGGTTAAGGGATGAGGTCAGAGCCTCTAGTGCAGCAGGCCAGACTGTTGACTGCCAGCGCCCTGGACCAATCCCCAGGGGCTGGGGATCTGGCTGGTGAGAAGACAGAGGGGGGAGGGGAGAGAGTCACTGGGGGAGGCAGAGGGAGAGAGCCGGGGAGAGGGGCTCCTGAACGCCAGGCTTTCCTGAACTTTATTGCTGGTCAAGGAGTGTACAAGGGGAAGCATGAAATGAGGGCATGCTGGGGAAGAGATTTCGGAGGGAGGAGTGGAGCCATCTTGTGATTCTGGGTCTGGAAACAGGCGGAACCCTGGCTAGGGAGATGGCACAATACTGGGGAGGAGTTATGCGGAGAGGCCCGTGGGGCTGGGCACCTGCAGCCTCACATGTGCAGTAAGAGGGTGCTCTTTCTGGCCAGGTCTCCCCAGTGGTCCCCTTTGCTGGGGCCTTAACCCAGAAGCCAGCCTGTCCCAGGCGGCTCTCTCGCCTGGGGTTAAGTTTTCTCCTAAGGTAGTTCTTGACCCATTAAAGGTGCATGAAACTTCCACCCTTGATACCTGGCCTTGGGAATGAGGGAGTAAAAAAATAGGATTTATCGCATTTTCAGGTTCGATAGCCACCACTGCGAGTGCCAACTAGCTGTGTGGAGGGCAGTAGCCATCAGTTAAATGCTACAGAAATGCACTGCTGAGCCAGAAGACGAGCATCAGCCTTAGAACCACTGCCAAATCTGCTCACCTGGGTGGACCTGAACCAGTTGCTGGCTTTAGCCGGATCATGCCAGAGCTGGCTGTTAGCAGGCTGGGCCCCGGACCTCGCTCTGGCTCTGCCAGTGTGGCGTCAGAGGTGCTGGGCCCCTCATCCTCCTCTCCGCATGCCCCCTGCTCCTTGCACTCCCCTCCCCATTTCCTTTCTTCTCCCTCCCCCGTGCTTGGAGGCATCACCATGGCACCAGAGCAGAGCAGAAACCCAGCACAGTCACCCACCTCTCCCCGCCCGCCCGCTGGGAGCCCGAGCTCCTGCCTCACGAGCTTGCTGCACCCCTGCTCCCCCACCCTACCTTCCTGCTCACGGAGGCGGCAGTGCAGCATTGTGCTGAGGGTGAGAAGAGGGTTCCAAGCCCCAGTGGACCCCTAAATTTTCCTTCCCTGACTATGAGCACATCCCTTTCCCAGCCTCAGTACCTCCATCTGTACAATGGGAAGGTCCTTCCTAGGTCCTACATGACCTCTGCCTAGCCCCTTCTCCACACTGTGGACTCCTTGTTGCACTTAGGAGCCGACTCCCAGACTGCCAGCTGCCAGCAACCAGCCCATCTTCTGCAGCCTATTTCACTACCTCCTCCCCTCTAGTATCTCAGCAGTGATCTGGCTTGCCTAGTGGCCGAGGTCAGGGGGCAGAGAACTCTCATCTGACAGCTCAGTGAGCAGCTGATTACCCAGGGACAGGAGACCGTCCGGCTGCTGGAGACTGCCTGACTCCTTCCGGCCAGTTGGGCAGGGGGCCTTGGGTCAGTCTGGGTGGAGCTGCAGGTGTGCTTTGTGGGAAGAGCTGAACCTCTCTCCATTGGCCCTGACAACCCCTCAGCTGCACATGTCTGAATGACCTAATGCAAGCTGACTACCCCTGCCCCAGCTGCCTGCCCAGGAGCTGGCAGCTCTGCAAGAATCAGAGCTTCTGGCCCCCAGCCTATCTCCACATTGTGGAGTCTCAGGGCACGGGGGTGGGCACCTGGCTTAGGTGCCCATTAGTGTCCATGCATTGCCTGGACATAGGACTAAGACCTGCCCTGTGGGAGCCCAAGATCTAGGGACATAGGGAGGGCCCTCTGGGCCCCTGCACATGTCAGGGCCATGTTTCCTGGCTGGCATGCCCATTCATGTGCCCATTTGTCCCCAGAGAGCCCTGGGGCTCTTTGCCTGGTCTCCCACTGGCTTCTGGCCTGACACCCACCTTGGCATCCAGCTTGTCCGTCTGGCCAGCAGCCTGGTTCAGTCCATCTTGGGGGAGCAGAGGTAGACAGGGTGGTGGGATTCAGGGTACCCTGAGGGAGGAGAGGAGGGGGTTCTGGGACTGGGGCTCCAATTAATGGGGGTCAACCACCCACAGGATGCTGGTGGCGAGTGCTGCCTCCTGGCCCCCAACCCTTCCCATTCTGTCCCCAGGGTGCTGGGGGCTCTGCTTGCTACAAGGCAGCCTAATCTCTTCCCAGCCCCAGGTCCAGTTTCCTGAGGGGGTCTCCATCTTCTCTGCCAGCAGAAGCCCAGAAAAACATCAGATGTATCCATTCAAAGCCAGGAGACAGGGTGTTTGGAGCAGTCAGTGTCCAATGCTACAGCGCCTCCTTGCTCCCTGGACCCCTCCCTGACCTCCTCCTCTCTCTGGGGTCCATCCCCATTTCCATCTTATCCTTCTCCCTGCCCTACCCACCCCCCACCAAAGACCCTGCTTCTGCCCCCACCTCAGTGCAGCCCCTCCCAAACCCTTCCAAATGTACTCACCAAGGGGCTGGAGAGGGGTCTGTAGGGTCCTTAGTCCCACTGCCTCCCCGGGGGCCGGCGGCGTCTCCAGGGACCCAAACACCTGGCTCCCGGGGGGAGCTGCGCCCTGTGCTGGCAACGGGAGAGGCACAGCCAGTGATTGGCATGTCCCACCCCCTGGCACGCCAGCCTGGGGGGGGAGGGAGAATGGGAAAGAGAGGGAGGGAGGAAAGGGAGGAAAGGAAGGGAGGGGGAGCTAGAGGGAAGCCTCAGGCAGCGTCTGGGGTTGGACTAGGTCCTGGAGCCGTGCCCCCCTCCTCCACCAGGGCACCCAGTTTGAGCCCTGAGAGGGAGGAGGCAGGACATGAGGAAGGCAAGCCCAGGAAGGCTAAAAGTCCAGGATGGGAGAGAAGGCGGATACAGGGAGACAAACACCCACACCCACTGCACACAGACCAGGCGGCACACACCCCCCCTCACAAAGGCACACTCTGTTTCCCCAGGCTCCTTCCCCCACCCCACCTTCGAGCCCCCAGCCCGCGCGCACCATGCCCCAGCACACATGCCCTGGTACTCACATGCTTGCTTCCCTCGCACACATGCCCTCCCCCCGCACATGCCCACGCACCCACCCACCCAGCCACACACCCTGCTCTTCCTCCCTGCTGCGAGGGAGCTAGATTCCTTCTGTTTGGAAATGACACATTGGGCCTCACGTGAGAGGCTCCAACTTGGAACAGACCCAGAGGGCTGGCGCACCCGCCTGGGGGCGAGCAGACGTGCCCGCGTGCTGGGCTGTGCGCTCTAGCGTCCGTCTGAGTGAGGGTAGATGGATGTCTGGTTTTTGAGGACGAGAGGGGGGCCAGGTGCCTGTGCCATGCGTGGCTGAGTGCCCCGCATGTGTGTGTCCCTGTGTACTCATGCCATCATGCAGCCTGTGTAAGTGCAGGTGTGACCCTGTCAATTTGGAGGCAGGATGCATGTGCACGCATGTGTCTGTATTCGTGTGTGTCTGAGTGTTGCCCAACTGTGGAACTTGCTAATTCTGACAAGTGAGGCAGCCTCTACCTTCCTGCCTGCGCCACCCCCAGTTTCCACTTGGAAGACAGACAGACAGGCAGACAGACAGCTCTCCTCCCAGCTTGTCAAACTCAGTCTCCCCTGACTCCCACTGAGGGCGCACAGGTGCGTACCTGGGAGGCAATGAGCCCTTCTTCCCCTCCTCCCTCAGTCTTACTGCTCGGCCAGCACCCCTCCCTCCAGGCCTGTTTGGATTTCTGTGTTGAGTTTCCTCAGCGATAGAACCCCTGGGGGGCCTTTTGCTATAGACACCTGGGTCCTGTCCTGCCTTCATCTGACCCTAGCGACCTCCCGGGGAGCTGACCTTGGAGGAGAGTTGGGAGGCTGCCTGGACTGCGGGGCCCTGGGGCTGCTGTGTTCCCTGTGCCAATGGGCTGTGCTGAAGTCCTGGGATGAGAGGTGGGAAGGAATGGGATCCTCAATTATCCCCATTATGGAGGTGAGAAAACTGAAGAGCAGAGGTGTGATTAACACGTGCTGGGCAAGTGTTTGGACTGAGGCCCCTTAGCTCTAAGCCCAGGGCTCTGGAGTTTGGGGCAGGGTTGGGGCTGCCCCGCTCTTCTCCCCTGCCCGTTTCCCATCAACACCCCCTCCCAACGCTGATGCCCAGGAGCCCAGTTGCCAAGGGAGCCAGTGGAGCAGAAACTGGAGTCCCTGTGGCTTGGCCAGCAGCCATAAGTTGCCAGCGGTGGGCACACGTGGCAGGTAGAGGCGGGGGCATCTCTGCTTCTCAAAGCCATCTGGGGCTCAAGCAAGCATCCATTCACCTCCTTTCTGAAGTCGGCCAAACACTGCAGCTTGGAGAGGAATAACCTCCAATAAGCCCTCTTCCGCCCCAGGGTTACCCAGCAGGTCAGGGTCACCCAGCAAGTCAGGGTCGGGCCAGAACTTGACCAGTCCCCGCCCGTGGGCGCGGACTCAGGCTGCCCCCTGCTGGGCTATCCTGGGCTTGCGGCTGCGGCTTGTGCCTGCGGAGGGGCTGCGTGTACTTGTGCGCGTACACGTGGCTGAGTGTGGGGGTGTTAGGCCTCCACGCTCAACATCCATTTCCGAGTCTGAATCAGGCTCCCTCTTTGCCCCCTCCCCCCAATCTCCTTGGCCTCCCTTTTCTCTTCTCCCACCGCCTCTGCACACGTCCCTTTAGAAATAAAAACACTTATTTTGTGGGCGGGAGGGGAGGGTGTCCAGCTTTCCCCTGCCTCCTCCTCAGTGCCCCCCTCTGCCCCACGCATGTTCCTTAAGTCGGTGCAGCCGCGGAGGCACGGAGATGACGCCCCCCGACTGTATCACTCTTCTCGCTTCCCCGCCTAGACTTGGCTAGGTCCCCCTTACCAGATGGGGAAACTGAGGCAGGAGGGGAGAAGGGAGGTAGGGCCCGGAGAAGCGCTCCCTCCCGGTTTGCTCACCACCCCCGCACCCGCGCCGGATTTAGCCGCAGGGAGGCTGGGAACATTGTCTTTATTTTAAGCCCGCCGAGTGCGGCACGAACGCGGCTGCTCGCGACAAAGGGCTTCTTGGAGCCGCTGCAGGCGGCGCACGTGGGGGTCCAGCCCCGCCCCTGGGCGACCCCCTGAAGCCCTCAAGCACCCGGGCCTGGCCCCCACCAGCTCTCCCCTATCTCAGGCTGGGTGGGGCATGGGCTGGTGCAGGACTCCAGGGTCTTGGCTAAATTGGTCTCTGCCAGATGCTATTTCTGGTCACCTGGTCGAAAATTCACTCCCCCAGGCCATCGAGGCAAGGTGGGGTCACCCTTGCGTGGCTCGGCCCCAAGCTGAGCCCCCTCACTCTGGAGGAGGAGAGACTGCCCTGGGTGCGAATCCAGCTTGGCCTTTTGCTGGTTGAACCACCCTGGGCAAGTTATTGCCCCTCTCTAGGTCTCAGTTTCTTCATCAGTGACCTAGGGGGTAGAAATACCTCCCCGACAGAATAGTTTGACGGGTTAGTTGGGCCTGTGTAGGTAAAACGTGGCAAAAAGTGAAAGCCATTATTGTTGTTATTTATAACACGCATTGAGCACTTCGTGCCAGGCGCTGCTGATCGCTCTACGTTCATTAACTCATTTGCTTCTCACAACTCTATGAGGGAGGTTCTGTTATTATTCCCATTTTACAGATGAGTAGATTTACAAGCCGCAGGCATCCTTGTGGCTTCCTGGAGGGTGCCGCCAGTGTGCCTGGAGCCACCCTGGGGCTGAGGACCGGGTAGGAGTGTACAGGCTGCAGTTCTAGGGACCGCAGGGACCGTGGGACAGCATTTTTAAAAGGCCCGGGTCTGGCCGGGAGCGGGTGGGGGAAAGAAGTGAGCGGGCTCCGGGAGAGCGCTCATATCGTGCACTGCAGCCCCTCCCGGCTTCGATCCTCATCCTCGGCTTGAATCCGCGTCGAAACTTAAATCCAGCTACATTTGCCACTTCATAATGCTGCTTCCACTGTCCTGGGGGGAGGAGGCCAGAGTGGGCCATCTCTCCTTCTCGCCCCACCAGGCCTTGGGAGCCAAGCTGGTGAGTTCTCAGTGCACTCGGGAAGGGGCATGGGCGAGTGGTCTCACCCCCTGTGGGAGGCAACCTCCATTCCGAGCCCGGGAGGCTGGCAGCGGGTCGGCCTAAGGGCGCCCATTTCGCCCTCCCACCCACTGTGCCTCCACTTCGGCCCTCCTTTCTAGCCTCCTCCCGCCAGTCCTCCGGGAGAGGCTAATTCCTAGATTTAAAAGGAGAAACTAAAATCCAGGGCGGGGCTGCGATAGAACGGGCGCAGCAAGGGGCCCCAGAACCGCTGTCGCCCCACAGCCGGGTCGGACGCCGCTACAACAAAGGCATCCTACGGCGACAGGAAATTGGGGTTTTCCGAGTCTGGTTCCGGAGTTGAGGCCGCGTAGCCACAATCCCTCTTCACGTCCCGGGCGTTTCACCTCCCGACCCGATTATATGCTAGGCTCCTGGGAGCAGGGGGAGCGCCAGCAAGCAGCCTCACTCCCTAGCCCCGAAGCCTCGAGGTCAGTTCCCGAAGAAAAGATGGGTTTGGAGCGGTCGGGAGTGCGGTGCCTGGTGTGTTTTCCTGGCGCGGCCTGGGTCCTGGGCGGAGCGCTCCCTAGTCCTTACAGCCTGACTGGCGGCGACTCGTCTGAGTTAACGCAGAGCCCGGGGTCAGGCGCGGGTAGCGAGTGCTGGGAATCGATGACGCATCCTGGAGTTTCGGACTCCCGGTCGGACCCGGCCGTGGAAAAGAGCTGCGTTCCCACAGGGCGTCCCTCAGCGTCCTCTGTCCCCGCCTATGAGTACAGGACCTCGGAGTCCAGGTCACTTGCTGCAGCCTTGGAGTTGGACGCACAGTGGATGTGCGGCCCAGACCGTGGAATGAGGCACCTTCCCCTGCGCTGCGGAGGCTCGTGCCTCCTGCTCAAATCTCTACGGCCCAAAGCAGCTCGAAAAGCCTGATCAACGGCGCCGACTGGCTGAGCTAGGTCAGTGGACGCTGGCCCTCAAGTTTTCCGCCACAGGGTATACACGCCCAGGCCCAAGTCTAGGTCCCATGTGAAACTGCCGAAGTCCTGTGAAATTCGGGCTGGAATTCTGGAGAACTCGAGGGCCGGGTCTCCAAGGCTTTTCTTTGATTGAGCACAGCGGAACCCGAGTGCCCTGGTGAAGCAGGGCCAATTTGGGGGTCCCCTGACCTGGTCCAGCTAAGTTTGCTTCCTTTCCTCGCACCCTTCCTCCTCCCACCCGCGATCCCGTGGATGCCCAGTCCTCCAAGTCCCCACGATGGCGAGGGGTGGGAAAGAGGGAGTGAGACGCGCCGCCGCCCCCGTCTCTCCTACCCGCCTCTCCGCAAGGCGGCAAGGCTCCCGTTCCTGAGCAGGCGCAGAAGTACGTCGGTGGGCCGGGGGTTGCTCCCTACCCTACTGGCCTGCTGCGTCGTGAACCTTGGTTCATTGGCTTCCATCGGTTCTCGGCCTCTGTGCCCGCCGCCTGGGGTTGCTCCAGTGGTGCCCACGGCCGTCCGCGTCTCCCGCCGCGCCCCCCAGCGGCCCACCCGGCTTCGTGCCCAGGAGGGGTCGAACGAGAGGCCCGGGTGCCTTATGCCTAGGGGGCCTGGGGCCAAACGCCCATTTTGTCTTCTCAGGAAGAGGAATAATAGTATTTATATCTCCTTTAGGCCTTACAATGCGGGCCTTTCGAGGGCGGGTAGGGGGTGGAGAACACCAAGAAGGTAGTGGGAGCTGGCTGCCCTTTATTGAGTGCTTCCTACCGGCTACCGGCTACCGCATTTATAAGATCTTTACATGTGCTTTCTCGTTTAATCTTCACAACTGCTCCAGGATAGAGGTGCAATTAAGGTCCCCATTTTACAGATAGAAAACTGAGGCCCAGAGAGGTTAGGTCAACTTAATCTGCCCTCTTGACTCCTTCCTAGTTTGTAGGTTTTGTCCCCATCTTGGAGCCTAAATTGAAAACCATCTTGGCCATGGTTAAGAGGAAGGGGTATCCCGGGAAATTGCTAACCCAAGGTGTCCCCCAGACCTTCATTCTGTGGTTCCATGATTTATTTATTTATCTAAGACGGGGTCTCCCTATGTTGCCCAGGCTGTAATGCAGTGGCTATTCACAGGCACGATTCCACTACAGTTCAGCACGGGAGTTTTGACCTACTTCGTTTCCGACCTTGGCCGGTGCACCTCTCTTTAGGCAACCTGGTGGTCCCCCGCTCCTGGGAGGTCACCATATTGATGCTGAACTTAGTGTGGACACCCGCTGGGCATAGCACACTACAGCCCGGAACTCCTGGGCTCAAGAGATCCTTCCACCTCAGCCTCCTGAGTAGCTGGGACTACATTAGTAGCACTACGTTCAGGGATAGGCCTCCAGAGTTTCACTAATTTAAAACCACACAGTGCAGCTCATTGCATGCCACCACATCTGGCTGTGGTTCCATGATTTAACAAACACTTGCATAGCACCAACTATGTGCTGGCCTCCTTCTCTGTGTTATACATATTTTATTTTATTTTATTTATTTATTTATTTATTTTGAGACAGAGTCTGACTCTGTTGCCCGGGCTGTAGAGTGCCGTGGCATCAGCCAAGCTCACAGCAACCTCAAACTCCTGGGCTCAAGGGATCCTTCTGCCTCAGCCTCCCGAGTAGCTGGGACTACAGGCGTGCACCAGCATGCCCGGCTAATTTTTTGTATATATTTTTAGTTGGCTAATTAATTTCTTTCTATTTTTAGTAGAGACAGGGTGTCACTTTTGCTCAGGCTGGTCTTGAACTCCTGACCTTGAGCTGTCCACCTGCCTCGGCCTCCCAGAGTGCTAGGATTACAGGCCTGAGCAACTGTGCCCAGCCCACTTCTTTCTTTTCTGCATCATGTTCCAGATTCACCTTCTTTCTTCAGCCCCAGTCCTAGAATCATCACTTTTCCAAGCACTCTGAGCTACTTTTTATTTATTTTTTTTAAGACAGAGTCTTGCTCTGTTGCCCCAGGTAGAGGGCAGTGTTATCATCACAGCT
>CAUYRT010025059.1:0-11665 GCA_963574885.1 Lepilemur ruficaudatus | reverse complement strand
GTCCCAGCCACTTGGGAGGCTGAGGCAGAAGGATTGCTTGAGCCCAGGAGTTTGAGGTTGCTGTGAGCTAGGCTGACGCCACGGCACTCACTCTAGCTTGGGCAACAGAGTGAGACTCTGTCTCAAAAAAAAAAAAAAAATCTCATTATTCATTCAAGTGTTAGCGAACCTTCTCTGTAAGAAGCCTGAGTAAATATTTTAGGCTTTTGAGGATACATACAATGTCTGTGCCATATTATTCTTCTTCTTTGTTCCCAAGCTTTTAAAAATGTAGAAATCATCCTTAGCTTGAGGGCTACATAAAAACAGATATTGGACTGCATATGGCCCACAGGCTGAGTTTCCTTTCCCTAGTCTAGGTAGACATCATCAAAATTAGTCATTCATTGTAATATAAAAATAAAGCACCGCTGGGCGCAGTGGCACATGCCTGTAATCCTAGCACTCCGGGAGGCTGAGGTGAGAGGATTGCTTAAGATCAGGAGTTTGATGTTGCTGTGAGCTAGGCTGAGCCCATGGTACTCTAGCCTGGGTGACAGAGCAAGACTCTGTCTCAAAAAAAAGAAAAACAAAAAACAAAAAAAGCACCAACAGAGACACAACTATCACTGCTGTTTGAATTCTACTATACCTTTAGTACAACTGGACTAATAAAGAGCTTCTGAGGATAATCATAAAATAAATGATTGAAAATAATGACCAAGTAAATGCCACAAATAACATACTGATACATTTTGACAGTGAGGCCTTATACTGATAAAAAAATTAAAGGTTCTGAACCTAAGTCACAAATGACCTAATCAAAGACACAGAGATGGAAAGCTAAGAGATAATATGTTACTTCCTTATTTAGAAACTTTCTACAATTTCTCACTGTGCTTAAGGATATAGATTACTGATCCCTATCTACTTTTCCAGCCTTATATTAAAAAATTGGCATTTTTTGTTTATTTTCGTGAGCTCTCTATTTAGGTATACCCTTTATATATTACCCTCTGTGGCTGGAATGAATCTACCACTTCCCATCTCTTCTAATAAAATTAATAAATTAAAAATTATTTTTTACTTTTCAATCCTCTGTAAGGGCAGAAGATGAGTATAAATATTTTTTTTTTTGATAAACACATATACTATCAGTAAGAAGGAAATTGGAAGTACACCCAAAATGTTTATACAAATTATATAAATGTGTTATACTGTATTAGTATGTTATATATATTAACATTTCAAAATATACAACAAACATTAGAAATTAGGACGTTTAAAAATAAATATTAACAGAGGTTCTTCTGACAATCTCTTAATTGTTTTCCATATGCCTAGAGATTTGTGAATGTTACTTTGGAAATTATTAGTCAACAATTTTACACATATCTAAATCTTTATTAAATAGCTCCAATCCAGGTACCCCTATTTCACAATACATTCTCTAACACCTGAACTTTTTAAAGGGGAAGGCTACTATATTCTTTCAATGTACATTATTACAGATTCTCACATATCAAGAACTTCTGTTTTTCTACAATATTGTATCATCAATCTTCTCAAGTAACATATGAGAAACTATCTTGAAAGTCTGGTAAAACAAACAGCACTAGCCTGTTGAAGAAGTACTCTCAGATGAAGACCTCTTCCGGGTAGGGCTACAGTTCGTGCTCTCTGATGGTCGCTGGGAGGGTTTATCTGAGGTTGGCTGGGAACCTGGAGAGATAGGAAAAGATAGAAATCATAGGAAAATTCAAGTCTGAAAATAGTATCAAACTCTTCTGTGTTAAAACTGTATAATTTAGTTGCTGCCACTGCCATTCCCTGTAATAATATGACTTGTAAGCTGAAGATAGGAAGAAAATAAGCAGAGGATGAACCACACTAGACGTTGCCATCAGAATTTCACAGGTCTCATGTTTATAACTTCTCCTGTTACATTAGCAGAGGGAAAACTAATTTTAATGTAAGAATGAACAGAACACATGATTCAGTTTTTATGTATTATGACTGTGAAACATTAAAATATTAATAAAAATTACTAGTAATATTCTAATCAAATCTATTCCTTATTACTGATTAAAATTCATCATATAAACTGACAAGCAGGGGTAGGCGCAGTGGTTCATTCCTATAATCCCAGCACTATGGGAGGCCAAGGCGTGAGGATCACTTGAGGCCAGAAGTTTGAGACCAGCCTGGGCAACATAGCAAGTCCTTATCTCTACACACAAAAAAAAATGACAAATAAAACTTACAATACAGGCCAATCACAGTGGCTCAAGCCTGTAATCCTAGCACTCTGGGAGGCCAAGGCGGGCAGATTGCTCAAGGTCAGGAGTTCGAAACCAGCCTGAGCAAGAGCGAGACCCCGTCTCTACTAAAATTAGAAAGAAATTAATTGGCCAACTAAAAATATATAGAAAAACTTAGCCGGGCATGGTGGTGCATGCCTGTAGTCCTAGCTACTCGGGAGGCTAAGGCAGAAGAATTGCTTGAGCCCAGGCACTGACGCCACGGCACTCTAGCCTGGGCCACATATTGAGACTCTGTCTCAAAAAACAAAACAAAACAAAACAAAAACTTACAATGCAATTTGTTAGGAACAGTTGGTGTGAGAAAAAAATCTAACCTGAGCATTTCATTTAACAGAATCAGAGATGAAAAGTAAAAGGTTGAACCTTAAACCCACATATCCTATCCAATTCACAGAAGTCATTTTCACATTCTATGTTTTTCCTCTATACCAAATTCTAGAAGAACTGGTGATTGATTTATCCATGGAATAATCTTTTAAAGTTGTATACTTAAGGTTCCCTGCCTATATACATAACAGCTCATGAAGATAAAGAAACTCAGTTTCCCTTCAAAAGTCTCATACTTTTAGCAAAAGTCTAAATCAAGCATAATTTAACACATATCTTGCTCAAGAGAAAAGTATATTGTTCAGGTAAGATTATTTTCCTGAATAAAACATACTTGGTTCTGATACTGGATTCCTTATCATCTAAAAAGCCAGCTGTTGAGAATACATAATGAATGTCCACCTTATGTTTGGCAAAAAACTAGTAGCACTCTGAAATGTTCACTTTTAACTTGAAAAAAAAATTATAAATAAAAAGGCTTACACAACAACTGGAGGCATAAAAGGCACAAGAAATCAAATACCTGAAGACAAGATTTTTAAGATCTGTCTCTAAATGAGAGTTACTGCCCAAATAAAGAAGTGACTAATTCACTGACGGACACCTTAGGGACAGAAGAACTTAATGGAGCTAAGTTTCTAATATTTCCCTTTCTCCAAGAGAAATAGTAGACCATGAGCTTTGTTTTAATTAAGTAGTATCTTAAATCACATCACTGTAAATAGTCTTTTAGTAGGCTGCTGGCAGCATTGCTCAGGTGAGACAAAAGACTAGGTGTTGCCATGTGAAAGCAACGAGTTAGACTTTTTGGGAATGATGACTGATGTAAAATCTATTCAAGAAACAAGACTGTTTATTATTGAATCTTAAAAACAGATACAAAAGGGATCTTTAAAACCAACAGTACAATAAATTCCCCTGGAGTGTAGTTCAGATAAGATTTCCACTAAAGAACTAAATATCACAATAAAACATCTAAGAAGTAAAAGCCCAGGCATCAGTGAAGATTGAACTTTAAGTATTAATACTGAAACCTTCATATACTGGACAGATATATTTCCTAGCCAGCCAGACACATAGCCAAGACAGAAGACAACAGTGGCCAAGAAGCTTGAGATATCATTCAACTCTGTTTATCACCATTCCTGATGAATGGGCAAACAATCATAAAGTACCAGGGAAAGAAGGGGTTTGAGAGCACTTTTCATAAAGTCTTCTTTCTCAGTCATAAACTAACATTCACTTATTAAGTACAGTTTATGTGCTCAGTACTGTGCTAGACACTGTGGAGGTGGGGGAAGAAATATAAAAACAGTAGTATAATAGTCTCTGCCCTTAAGGAGTTTTTTAGGGTTGTGTATATCATTATGTATTACATTTCAGGTGGCTATTTGTGCCATTCGTTCTTGAGTTCCATCTTCAGTTCCTAAGCTATTTGGTAACGTTTCCCAAATTTCTTGGTCATCTTCAAGAAAGTCTTGATGAAGGCTTCAACTATACCTTTGATCATCAGGATATCCTGAGAATCACCCTGCCTGGCCTCACCCACCTCAGGGTAAAAGAGGGTACAGGCACTTTCTTCAAAGCTCCTTCTTTTGGTGGCATCTGGAGCTGCAGAGGAGGCAGTGGGAGGTGGAATGGGGGTCAGATCCCCGGAGATCGTTATTGGCAGCATTGTACAGCAATTCCTGAGAAACTGAAACAATTGAGAGAGAGATGGCTTAGCTCACTTGGCTTCTGAGCCACTTTTCATTTCCTGAAAGTAATGGAAGCCAGCAGCCTATTTTTAGGATTTAACAGGAGATTGAAATAAAACTTCATTCAGGAAGGTTCTCATTTTTTAATTTTTAAAAGTCTGTCTGAATTCCCTATTCATTCAGAGCAGAGCTGTTCTTAACAATATTTCATATTTAAAGAGAATACAAGTTGTATCCCTGAGATACAGATCACCATGGCTTGGTAATCATCAGCTCTAGAACCTTATTTCATTTAAAAACAGTGCTTATAGAAGGAGTAAGAGGATGAGGATACCTGAAAAAACATTACCTAATGATGTAAAGCAACCAAGACTGGAAAATGATGCTATAACTCATGTGCAAGAAGTAGCAACTTGTTAAAGATGTTCAAAAGTATGTTAAAACTAGCCCAAACAGCGGAAATCATACGAAATCTGCAAACATTATCTCCAATACCGCCAGAAATAAACTGTCTTATAATTGCCATTTTGCAGTTGGGTGGGTAGGGAAGAACAAGACAATGTCCAGAGAGAACTAGCATGTCCATTTCAACAGAGACTAATATATATTTTTGTTACCTAACGTAAAACAGAATGCAATGCAGAGTTGAGTGTGGTGGGGTTTTAAGTACATGAACTATGGAGTAAGGCATCCTGGGTTTGATTCCTGGCTCCGCTACAAATTAAACTACAGAAATCTATGGAAGTAAACGTGCCTGAACTTTGGTTTAATGAAGCACTCTAACTCACAGTGTTGTTGTGAGTCTCAAAATAAGATAATGTAATGCAAAAATCATTTCATCAAATTCAAGGTGTTTTATAAATATTACTGACTATTATATATAAATGGGCTCCTTTGGTTTATCATAGAAGTTTTAGACCATATATACTTATGTCATCGACAGGCTTAGGCTAACATTCAATATTAAAATAAAAATAAAAGAAGGCCGAGTGCAGTGGCTCATGCCTGTAATCCTAGCACTTTGGGAAGCCCAAGAGGGGAGGACTGCTTGAGGCCAGGAGTTTGAGACTAGCCTAAGCAACAGTGAGATTCCCATCTCTACAAAAGATAGGAAAAATTAGCCAGGTGTGGTGGCATGCACCTGTACTTCCAGCTACTCCAGAGGCTGAGTCACGAGAATCACCTGAGCCCAGGAGTGTGAGGTTGCAGTGAGCTATGATGGCGCCACTGCACTCGAGCCCAGGTAACAGAGCAAGACTCTGTCTCAAAAATAAACAAATAAATAAAAATCAAATAACAGCAAGGACTTATGCCCAATTAGGGAGCTGGAACTAACCCATACTATCAAGCACTGATCTTAAACATAAAGTGAATCCAATTAAGAAGTACTACTAAGGTAGGAGGTACTCTAGGGCTGGTAGGTACTTGCAAGATAGGAAAAAGTTCCTTCAAAGTGAATTTTCTAATTCACCAACCCTTCACTATAGCTTCCCCAGAGTGAGCCCAAGACATGAGTCAGAACCAGAAGGTATTTGGCTTTCTGTTCAGTTTTTTTTTTTTTTTTTAGCCAGGGGAAAAAATAGTTTTCTACTTCCCCTACATTGTTCTTTCTGTTGCCGTTTCCATAATGTGACAAATGTTTGCTCAAGTCTCAACAGCAGTCATTTTAGATCTGCCTGGAGGGATGTGTGAAGACTCTCTACTCCTCAAAGGACAAAAAGTTTGTATGTATTCTAGTTCAAAAAAATCTGATACTTCCTCAAAGAATACACACAGAAAACACCTATAATCTTAGATCTCAGAGAATTCCCATTTTTTTCTCATTTCAATATCCTCTAAAGTGGAATAATTAAGTACTTCAGAAGTAAATAAAGGAAAATCCTAATTTTCTGGGGGTTCCCACGTATACACATTAAATGAATTTGATAATTTTCTCTTAAAAAAAAGCAGTGAATAAAGAATATAAATGGGAATTCCTCAGTTCATGAAACTATTGGGTAAAACACTACTGGGTGTCTCATCACTCCGATGACGACAGTTTCAGAAATATGTTTAGAAATTCTATACACATAAATGAAAGAAGCATAAATTACAGATAAGTTGCAAACGAAAATGTACTTAAATAAAACTGGACTTTACCATAAATTAAGTTGATTATTGGGGGTAAGTTCTTTTCCTTTGGTTGGAAATAAAGGCCTTCATGTAAACAAGGCAGACTACTAGTAAGGAGAAAGACTGAAAACGAGAATATCATAAATTGGAAAACAACTTAGAAATGTGAAGGAACCTTGGAAGTGGTTTTAATTATAGACTCTCTGGACTTTATTTGGCCATTATTTGATGAACTTCTAAAGATAAAAACAGATTTTTGTCAATTTAGACAAAAAAGGGGAAAGAAAGGTGGTACTTTTATAGCAAAACTATAAGATGAAATTGTGGAAAGAATGTCAAAAAGTTGAAAAAGGAAAAAGATAACTAGATTATAAAGAGATAAGAATCTGAACTGAAACAAATCTAAGATAAAATAGGAATATTACTTTTTCAGATGCCTGGGTGTAAAGATAGAGTCAAATGGGCAAAGATATCAGAATAGAGAAAATTCCCACTGATAATAGTGTCTGCAGTGGACGGGCCATTCCAAAGAAAACATGAGAACAAAGATTCATCTTAACTACTTTATTGAAACCCTGAGTATTGTAGGATAAAAAAAAAAAAAAGAAAAAAAAAAAAGGAATTTCCCTGGTGCCAAAGACCCCCAGTAATTGGGAAATGCTTTAAATGGGCACAATGTCTGATGTTTATATGCTAGAAATATCTTTGAGTAAATTATGAAAAAACAGATTACATGTGCTAGATTCAAAAGGTTGCTATCCAATAGTCAGTTCAAAGATGTTATCAATTTATTTTCAAATAATACTTTAAAGTATTTTCTAACATTTAAATGATTTGTTCCCACCAAAATTAAATCATGTTACAAAAGTTTAGTTTTAAAAAAGAAATGCCTCTTTTATTATTTATAAGTCATGGCTATTTGGGAATGTTTGTTAAACAATGGCTGAACCAAAACTGGCTGTAAGAAAAATGGCCGCTATGGTAAAAGAATATGAACACAAAATACCAAACTATTTGGAAATTTCTGATCAAGTTTTTTGTTCCCAGATTCAGGGTCTGGATCCTTTGCTATGGTTCATAGCTCATAGCAGCCCTGGAAGCTTCACGTGAATGAGCTGAATGCTGAGATAAAAGCTGGTTCAACAATAAAAACAGCTGTTTCCAATTGTGGGAAATACATTTACAGAAAGCAATACATTTTATCTGACTCACCAATTAAATACACTATAAGAGAGAATGATTCAGAGGTTGTGCTGGTGATTTTTAAGCAAAAAAACTCTGTGTTTTTCTTCCTCTAATTAGGATATTTCTCATAATGCCCAAATCAAATCATTCACTGAAATGGAATTCCTCTGGAAATTCCCAGAACTGCACTAACCACACTACAATCCATTTTCTGCTTTCATCTCCACACGCTCACACTTTTTATGGGTATACCTTTTTTCTATCATTTTTAATTTCTTTCTTTTAACTGATACATATTTGTACATATTTATGGCATATATGTCATATTTTGTTACATGCATAGAATTTATAATGATCAAGTCAGGGTATTTGATATCCATAACCTTGAGAATTTATCATTTTCATGTGCTGGGAACATTTCAAGTCCTTTCTTCTACCATTTTGAAATATACAGTACAGTGCTGTTAACTATAGTCACCTTACTCTGCTATCGAACATTAGAATCTACTCTTTCTATCTAACTGTATGTATGGGTGTATCTTATAAAACTAGAGTAGTCTGAAAAACACTAGAGTAACTGTCCAAAATTAGTATATACTGATCAATGCTTATACTCTTCAGTTAAAAACAAAACTAAGTATCCTTTGCTTCAACCAATACGCTTTTACAGTGAATATACATTTTTTTTTTTTTTTTTTTTTGGAGACAGAGTGAGTCTCACTCTGTTGCTCGGGCTAGAGCGCCGTGGCATCAGCCTAGCTCACAGCAACCTCAAACTCCTGGGCTCAGGCAATCCTCCTGCCCTCAGCCTCCCAAGTAGCTGGGAATACAGGTATGTGCCACCATGCCCGGCTAATTTTTTCTACGTATTTTTAGTTGACCAATTAATTTCATTCTATTTTTAGTAGAGACAGGGTCTCGCTCTTGCTCAGGCTGGTTTCGAACTCCTGACCTTGAGCAATCCGCCCGCCTCAGCCTCCCAAAGTGCTAGGATTACAGGCGTGGCCACCACGCCCGGCTTAGTGAATATACTTTTTTTAAACAAAAAGATTTAGTCCCCATTTATCCTTGGGGGACATAATATTCAACAACACTGAGTACATCAAAGAATGTATACTCAAGTGCAGTAAATCACCTACAATAATGTTCCACTGTCTGCTTATTCTATCACTTGTAAGCTACAAACGCTAAATGCAAAATACTCCATGCTACTGCTCTGCCCATTTTTGAAATCAGGTTGCAAGTTCTGTCATATGCAGCCAGCCACGAGTCAAATATGCTGGAAAACAGGGATGGAATATCTGACATTCCAGGTCAGAAACTCTTTCTCGCTAGATCTATTTCATGTCTACCTAACATACATAAATTAATTAAATACAATCAAGTGGCAGGATTGGGTAAAACCAGGAAACCTGGCCTCACTTAAGTATGTAATTTCACCATAATTTTATTTGCATCAAGACAATTTTATGTTAGTTTATAACACTTAGTATAAAACAGTATATAAATTGAAAAAATAAGCTAACCACAAGTACATAATTTATAAAATGATTACAGCTATTAATTTAATGCGTTATGAGATTTAATGTGTTTACTTTAAAAATGTTCAATAATAAATCAATTTGATTCCCTATCTTTGAAACAAGTAGAGAAAGGTTAAACGCCTTGCTCCAGGCTACATATACCTGTGACCCTGATCTGATTCCATTTATTTACCCTAAAATTGACATCAATATAATTTATCAAATATGCCTGTTTTATCCCAACTAACACTTATCATAAATACAATCAAGACAAATAGTAAATAATCTTTGTTATTTTTTCCTTAATCAGCGTTATCAGTTTGAGATGTTTCAATTAACAATTTGTACTTTGCTTTTTAAAAAAATTCAACTTGTTATTTTAGAATAATTTTTCATTTACAGAAAAGTTGTAAAGATAGTATAGTGAGAAAATTTTCATATACCTTTATCCAACTTCCCCTAATGTTACCATTTTACATAACTATCGTACATTTGTCAAAACCGAGAAATTAACATTGGTATAATACTATTAACAAAACTCCATCAAACAGGTAATTGGGCAATTGAAAACAAACAAAAAAATCCCCACAAAATTCCAGCCTTTGTTCAGATTTCACCAATTTTTCCAGTCATGTCCTCCTATTCCAGGGTTCAATCTAGGATATCACATTGTATTTAGTTGTCACGTCTCCTTAGTTTCCTCTGTTCTGTAACAGTTCCTCAATCCTTCCTTGTTTTTTCAGGTCCTTAATACTTTTGAGCAGTAGTATTGGTCAGGTATTTGTAGATTGTCCTTAAATTTGTTGTTCTGATTTTTTTCCCCCTGATTAGACTGGGGTTATAGGTTTTTGGTAAAAATACACAGGAATGAAGTTCCCTTCCTAACACATTACATCAGGGAGTAACACAGTATCATGTCTTATCACTGGTGAAGTTAACCTTCCATGTGGTTAAGGTGCTTCTGCCAGGCCTCTTCATAAAGTTACTATTTTTCTCTGTCCATACTGTTTTGTGAAGTAACTAAGTCCAGCCCATATTCAAGAAGCTCCACCTCCTGAAAGGGGATGATCTACATATATTATTTGGAATTCCTCTGTAAGGAAGATTTGCCCTCTTTCTACCATTATTTATTTGGTGAATCATTTACTTATATCAGCATGGATTCATGTATATTTATTTTTTAGATTCTAATCCAATATTCTCATCATTTATTTTGTTGTTTAACTATTCCAGCTTTGGTGATTGGAGATGTTTCAGAATAATATTTGTCCTGAGGAGACAGGCACAGCGGCTCAGGCCTGTAGTCCAGCCAGGCTACTTGGGAGGCTGAGGCAGGAAGATCTCTTGAGCCCAGGACTTTGAGGTTGCTGTGAGCTAGGCTGACGCTAGGGCACTCTAGCCTAGGTGACAGAGCAGGACCCTGTCTCAAAAGTAATCATAATAGGCCGGGCACGGTGGCTCACGCCCCTAATCCTAGTACTCCGGGAGGCCGAGGTGGGCGGATCGCTCAAGGTCAGGAGTTCGAAAGCAGCCTGAGCAAGAGTGAGACCCTGTCTCTATTAAAAATAGAAATTAATTGGCCAACTAAAAAAAAAATATAGAAAAAAATTAGCCGGGCATGGTGGTGCATGCCTGTAGTCCCAGCTACTTAGGAGGTTGAGGCAGAAGGATTGCTTGAGCCCAGGAGTTTGAGGTTGCTTTGAACTAGGCTGACTCCATGGCACTCTAGCCCAGGCAACACAGTGAGACTCTGTCTCAAAAAAAAAAAAAAAAAAAGTAATCATAATAATGATTATAATGTCCCAAGGGTGATCAATAATTTTGTAATACATGGAATACAGTAAGAAGTTTTCTGGGCATTTTAACATGATACCAAATTAATGTAAAATGAATCTATCTTCAATTTATGTATGGAAAAAATCAACTGAAGGCAGAGGAGAGCAATTTAAAATAACATGTAGTTAAGCTATCTTTATTTTACTTGTATGTCTACTTTAAAAAACTACTTGATATTGAAGTAATCACAGATTGAGGAAATGTAATTATTTCTTTAACAGGATTCTAAAGAATAACAAAATATTATTAAGAAAGAGTAAATAATAAACCAGTCAGAATTGTTACAAAACAGTGAGAAAAAGGCAGCACAATTTAAAGGTGTAAGAATTTTAATTGTTTACATTTCTTCACTTCCCATTCCGTCCTCAGACTCCAGAAATCTAACACTTGCTACTCCTCTCAGATCACAAAAGACAACCTAACTGCCAAAGCCAATCATCCACATTCAGCTCTTAACCAACAGACTGTCTGCAACACTTGACACTCTTGACTAGAAACTCCCTTAAGAAACCCAGTGTATTCACCCTAAAAATTATTTCCTCTCAGCTGGGCGCGGTGGCTCACGCCTGTAATCCTAGCACTCTGGGAGGCTGAGGCGGGCGGATCGCTCAAGGTCAGGAGTTCGAAACCAGCCTGAGCAAGAGTGAGACCCCGTCTCTACTATAAATAGAAAGAAAGAAAT
>CAUYRT010025052.1:0-52856 GCA_963574885.1 Lepilemur ruficaudatus | reverse complement strand
GTCACAAGAGGACAATATATATGAGTCTAATCATAAGAATCTAATGTCATCAAAAATCATAGTAACAGTGAAAAGATGGATGCCAAGGGCTGGGGAAAGGGAAAATTAGTATTTGTGGATATAGTGTTTCAGTTTTGCAAGGTGGAAAGTTCTAGAGACATGTTGCACAACAATATGAGCATACGTAACACTGCTGAACTGTATACTTAAAAGGGGGTAAGATGGTAAATTTAATGTTGCGTTTTTTACCACAATGTTTTAAAAAGCCAGTTCCATACTTGTCACTGTTACTTTGGGTGAAAATTGTTCTTTATCTTTGTGAATGTCCTATATTCTAAAACTAGGATTCTTAGCATGATTTTTGCAGGTTTAATTTTTACATGTTGGCTGATCAGCATATCAAGTAATCTCACGTAACACAAAGATACATGTTACTTTGTTCTGCTTATGAAACGGGAGCAATTGAAGGTTTTTTTGGTTTGTTCTAATTTCTTAAGTACTTCTGCAATTCCTGTTGTGCAGGAATGGCTTCGGCACGTGTGGCTAGAGAAACCACTTGTAGGTGAGGACTTGGAGTGTGGATTACAAAACTGTGTGCAGCGTTCACATCTGCTCTGTACTGATGTAAAATGACAGGGTCCATAGGGATTGCTTTCTTCTGAAAGTTTTTATAGTAGATTTTTATGCCTGTATATCAATTATCAAATTATCAGATTGATTCCAGAAACTCAAATAAAATGCAAGTGAAGTAGAGACGAAAATGTATGTCATTTCCTTGGCACTATTCGGTTTGGGAACGGGAGCACCCAATTTTTAATATGAGCAGTTTACAGCCACTCATGGTTAAATGGTTTATAGGATTCTTTGTAACAAAAGGTGGTCTAATTACCAAGGAGGAGCGAATAATACAGCCAGGTTATTTACAATGTGTGACTTACTTAAATTATGATCCTGTTAACTATACAAAAATGACAGAAAGCAGAAACATCAGAGCAAATTAAACATTTTGGCTTTTCATTAATGATCTTGAATATAGGAGGTGTGCACAAGGTTAATTTTTTTTCCTTTAAACATCACATGAGGCCTGCCCTCAGAGTGAACCTTCTGTTTCAGATTCAATGCATTGGCTCCTAAACAGAACAAAATGACAGTATTTTTTTTTTCCACTGGGCCACACTAAGTGTTTAGTTTCTGTCAGTAAATCACATGGTAGGGTTTCTAATGCCCGTCTAAATCAATTTTAGGTGTGATTTCTTTCCTTGCAATTTTTGTTTTACTCCGAGTAACTAGTTGATTTTAATTGTTCTTATTTGCAGGCTTTAAATATTGATGGACTGTGTTACTTATAGCACTCTTTGGTGGCACTGACCTTTGTAGAGAGTTTGCATGTGAACTCCAGGACATTTTTTCCAGTGGGGGGTGGAGGAGTGGGTTGGGTGAGGCTTGTTAGGAAGACGCATTGGTTGTAACTGAAGCAGGTGAACAGTATACAAAGGATCTGGAAAAGTTAGGTTCCAGAAGCCAGTCTGCAGGAGACAATGCAGAATTTTACTAGATTAGATTCATTGTTCACAATAAGAATATTATTCATTTAAAATATAACAACAGTTTAAAAAAACCACAGTGACAATGGTAGAATTTAATGTGCCTCTAGCAGAAATTGACAGGAAAATTAATAACCAAAGAAGCATAGAGAAAATATTAATAACTCATTTAACAAGCATGACTTAAGAGTATTCAGAATTCTTTTTTTTATCCAATAAGAGAGCACATCTTTTCAAGTACTCATGTGACAGTTAAAAAAATTGATTATAGATCAGGCCACATAGAAAATCTGTCTACCTTTTAAAAATTAAACACCATGCAGAGTCCAAGTTCTTCAAACAAGATGCAGTAATACTAGATGTTAGCAATAAGGACAGCCTTCCCCAAGTCTAACAACTTGGAAATTTAAAGGTACCGTTCTTTATAAGTGTTGTTGCTGTTGTTGTTATTTGAAATAAAATTCACCTAACATAAAACTGACCCTTTGAATATATACAATTTAGTATATTCACAGAGTTGTGCAACCGTCAACACTGTTTAATTTCAGGACATTTTCATCACCCCCACAAAAAACCCCCGTCTGTGACCATTAGCAGTCATTCCCTATCCACTTTTCCCTCCAACCCCTGGCAACTACTAACCTACTTTCTGTCTCTATGGATTTGCTTTTTGACATAATAAAAAAGATATATGTGTGTATTGGCCTCTGCTCCTGGTTCCTGGCACAGAGCTCCTAAAGCTCTTGTAATTTCCTGAGCAATAGAGAGGCTAGGTGTATCTTTTGTTCTGATATTTGGTCTTTGACCCCAGTTCCTGTCACAGAGCTTGGAATTTCCTGGGTGATAGGATCATCTTGTTCTGATGAGGCAACACTTGGTAGGCCCTTGAATGGGGTTGGTGACTAGAGTGACCATGATTCGAGTTGGAACTTTCAGACCCAGCCCCATCTCCAGCCCCCATCCTCAGGGAGGGGAGAGGACCTGGAGATTAAGTTACTAATCAATCCTGCCTATGTGATAAAGCCACCATAAAACTCCCTGAAGTATAGGGCTCAGAGAGCTTCTAGACTGGTGAGCACATGGAGGTGCTGGGAGGGTGCAGTGCCTGGAGAGGGCATGGAAGCTCTGTGGCTCTTTGCCATACCTTGCCCTGTGCGTCTCTCCCTTTTGGCTTTCCTGACTTGTGTACTTGATAGTACATGGGTAAATGTAAATAAAGTGTTTCCCTGAGTTCTGTGAGCCATTCTAACAAATAATTGAACCTGACGAGGGGGTCATGAAAACCTCCAATTTACAGCCAGTAGGTCAGAAGCACAAGTGACTATCTGGACTTTAAATTGGCATTGGAAGTGGGCTCATTCTTACAGGACTGAGCCCTTAGCCTCTGGGAAGTGATGCTAAGTCTGATGAATGTCATATTTGGTTTGAATTCTTAGCAGACACCCAGTTGGTATCTGAGAATTGTAGAATTGCTTGGTGTGGAGAAGTCCTCCACCCCTAATCTGGTGTCAGGAAGTGAGAGTAGTGGAGTAGAAAGTGTTTCCTCCTGCATATTCTGGACATTTCATATTAATACAAGCATGCAACACATGGCCTTTGGTGTCTGGCTTCTTTGACTGAGCATGTGTTCAGGATTCACTCCTGCTGTTGCATGTATCAGTACTTCATTCTTTTTTATGGCTCAGTATTCCATTGCATGGTTGTACTACATTTTGTTATCCATTCATCCGCTGATGGACATTTGGGCTGATCCTACCTTTGGCGATTATGAATAATGCCACTGTGAGCATTCATTTACAAGTTTTTGTGTGAACATTTTTTTTATAACTCCTAAATGAAAGAAGAAATCTAATGAAAATGACAGATTGTTTAGAAGTTCATAAAAATGAGAGCACCTCATATAGAAACCCATAAGCCCTAGCCAAGTCAGTCCTCAGAGAATAAATTACAGTCTTAAAGACATTTATAAGAAACTTAAAATTGCAGAAAATAAGTAAGTATTCATATTACTATTTGAAAAAAGAGCAACAAAATAACCCAAAAAATCAAATAACATAAGTAATAACTAGAAGTTCAGAAATTATAGAAAACAAAGATTAAAGACCAAAATGTCACATTTAATGTGTAGAATAAAAAACACATCTCTTTGAAAACATTGATAAAATAGGAATACCTCTGGCCAGCTTAATTGAGGGAAAGAGGGAGATATAACCAAAGGTTCAATTTTCTATGCATCTGTCTTTTTAGTAATGAATTTGAAAATTTTAAACAATTGTAAATTATCGAAATTGACTCAAACAAGACTATATGAATACAAAATAACCATAGAAGAACGTTATTCTTCCATCCATCTGTCCATCCACGGATGGTCCATCCATTCTAACCAGCTATTTAATTCTTTTTGAAGAGTAGCCAAATCTCCCTCCTCCTAAATGATACCAGACAAAGATTTTGTTACAGCCACTTTGTACAAAGCATAGAGAAAGCCAGGAAACATCCCAGTTTAAATCTTGTTACCTAAACTGGACGAGAAAGAATATGACCAAGAAAACGGGGAACCATCTCACTTATCAATATAGGTGCAAACCAAGTACAGCAAAATGCCAAAAGAGTAATAATACACTATGATATTTTAGACTTAGTCTAGGAAGGAAAGAATAGTCCAATATTAGGAAATCAGTCTAATTTACTATGTCAATAACATAAGAAGCTAAAACCATATGATCATCTCTGTATGTGATAAATACCAGAAGCAATAGATTAGAAACAATAAATCTTCAGTAAGGTTAAAAAATGCATATGTTTTCCATATGATATTAATAGCGTGAACCATATACAGTGTTATGGGGGAAAAAAGGATACTTTCAACAATTTTATCACAATCTATAAAATTATCAAAGTAAAATTAACAAAAAATGTGTGTGAGACAAACAATAGAAATTTACTGATGTGCATGAAAAGAGATGTTGATAATTGCAGATTCCACTCCTAGCTGGGAACTCAGTATTATAATGTAAGTTATCTTTAAATTAATGTAACACTTCTGTATAATTCCAATAGAATCCTAATAGAATTTCTTTTTAAAGCTTGAAAGGTTGTTTCTAAAGTTCATACAGGAGAATAAATAAGCAAAAATAGCACAGAAACATTTTTAAGAAGAGAAATAATTAGGGAGAATTTCCTCTACTAGATTTTGAAACATGCTACAGAAAATCCATAAATAGATCCATGTGTACAAGAGAATTTAATATATGATAAAGGTAACTTTCAGCTCAGTAGGAAAGGACTGAATATTTAATATATAGTGTTGAGTCAACTGGCAGTCTCTTTGGGAAAATATATATTTAGATCCCTAATTCATACCACATACTACATTTCAAATCTATAAAATTCTAGAAGAAAATAAAGCAGTATATTTTTATAGTCATGGAGAAGGCCTTTGAAAGCATGACAAGAAGCCCTGAAGTCTTAAAATGTTTAACAAATTCTATTTCATGAAATTATGGTGAAAGAAACTATAAACAACCTTACGATATGGACAGCCAACTAGGAGAAAATATACGAAACATATGTAACAGATAAAGGGTTAATATTTAAAATTTATAGAGAGCTTTCACAAATCAGTAAGGAAAAGAAATTAAAATAGAAAAATGTAGGGAAACTATGAACAACCACAAAAACAAATAGCTAATTAACATATCAAAATACTTTCATTTACAATCAGGAAAAACAGCTGTTTAATTCAATTTTCATCTATCAGATTGCCAAAAATTAAAATGATTGATAATGTCCAGCTCTTGGGAAAGTGTTTTGAAAAGGGAACTCCCAGACACTCTTGCTGGAAGTTTAGATATACATAGGCTATTTAGGAGAGTAGCATCTATCTAAACTTAAAATTTTGCTTTTGACCTAACAGTCCTGTTTTGCCGTGGAAATTCATCATAGCAATATTTATAATAGAGAAACTTTGGGAACCACTTAAATGTCCCTCAGTAAAGGAACAGGTTAAATAAAATTTGGATTATTGATTATATGTAATACCCTACAGCCATTAAAAAGAACAAGCTAGTGTGCTGTGATTTGACATGCACAGAAGCCATTTGTCAGCCCAATGGCTAACAGCCCAGGTCTGGAACCAGGCTTGGCTTCTTATCTACAAATTGGGTGACCTTGAGGAAGTTACTTAACTTCTCTAAGCCTCAGTTTGCCTGTCGGTAAAGATGGACTTTTTATGATACTTACCTCCTAAGTAGGATTTTGTAAGGATTAAATGGAATAATTCCTGCATCATGCTGGGCACAGCTGGAAGCACTCAGTATGAAACAGATATAAAATGTAGCACAAGCATTTACATATTTGCTCGTGCACTGAGAAAGTTATCGAAAGATAACCTATCACAATGCTTGTATTAATTAACTTAGGGGAGCTAGTGGGAACTTAGGGATACTCCCTTTTTAACTTTACACTTCTGCATGACTTTGTTAAATTGTTCAGTGGTTTTCCACTTTTAAAAATTAGCAAATGCTATTTTGTAATTTTGAAAGTTGTAATAAAGTGATTTTAAAAAAATAACCCCAAACACCCACTGTGACTTGTTTCTAACCCTTGCACTTATTCTTGCTTTTAGCAATTCTGTCTATACTGTAGGCACTAGACTAATAAATGTTCCTTATTCTGAATATAACACTCCCCCTCACCCCTAGGTTTTGAATATATCAGATACAGAAATAGTGATAGAGAAATGGTTTAATCTCAGTTCAGCAGAGCTTTGCCTCAAGTGTCCCTTAGAAAGTCTTTCCTTTCCTGGCAGCTTCCGCTTCATTTGTTATTCAGGATGGATTGAGTTGGGTGAGGAAGAGAGGAAGCAGCCCAGATACTGTCAGAAGCAAGTGTATTTGGGATTTTAGGAAAAATAGGCTTGGGCCACTTAGCCATTCAGCGGCATTTCTGTAGACACACTCCTGGTGCCCCTTCCCCACCCCTGCCTCCTGCCCCTCACCTTCATTGAAGAAGTGAAGCAAATGAATTTATTTTATGTCTCTCTAATTTTCTTGCTCCCAGCCTTTCTCCTTCCTTCCTTCCTGCCCCTTAGGCTAGGCACTGGTCTCACCTCATTGAGAGTTTAAGAGGATGGTGACCCCTGGTGTCAAAATCTCATCTCTTTTAAGATTAAACTCCCTACCACTTGCTTTTCTGGTTGCTAGAAGCATAAAGGAAAAGCCGAGAATAAATTCCCAAGAGTACCATATTCCAAATGGGTTCCTAATAGGGTTGGGTCAATCCTTCGCTCAAGTGTGATTACAATGTCTCTTAATCTGTATCTCCCCCACCCCCCTCCCATCCCGGCAATTAGGTGGTATGTAGAGATGTAGGGATTCTCTGATGATTATAACCTTTTTCATTGTACTGTCACACCGTTAGTATCACCAGTAAATGACATCGTTTTTCATTACTATAGCTGCCTCCAGCCATAGATTCAGAAAGGTCATTTTTAATTAAAACTAAAGAAAAATACATTTTGTGGGTTTTTTTTTTTTCCTTTAGAATAGGTTATTAGCTTTCTTTGTAACTCCCACTATCTTGCTGAACTTTCAGAGAACGTGGACAGACTCTTAAAATTTCTTTGGCATTTTACGTCTTCAGCTAGGACAGTGCAAACGCTTTGGAGGAAGAGGAGCTCTCATCTCTGCACCGCTTTCTGCTATGGGATGTCCTATCCACAGAGCCTACAGTGTCCCAATAAATTACCAATCAAATAATAAAGCAGGAAAAATGTACAATGATCATCTTAGTGCAATTTCCATTTTACCCATGAAATTGAAGACTTAAGCGTTTGACTTTGTTGGAGGGTCTTAGCAAGCTGAGAATGGAGGAAAGAATGAGGAAGACAGGGCTATTGGAGGAGAAGGAGGAAGGAAAGACATGAACACAGACACTGGCTAAGAAGGCTTAGTTATTTTGGTCTTTAGTGAGGTTAGACTTATAACGATGTATTTTTTTAATTGAGTTCATATAGCATACTGTTCCTCATGTTAACCACTTTAAAGTGTACTGTTCAGTGAGTTTTAGTACATGCACAATTTTGTACAACCACCACTGCTATCTAATTCCAGAACATTTTCATTAACCCCCAAAAGAAACTCCATAGCCGCTAAACATTCACTCCCTATTCTTCCCTCCCCCTAGCTCCTCTTGACCACTAATTTGCTTTCTGTCTCTCGGTCTGCTTATTCTGAATTTTTCATATAAGTGGAATCATACTATGTCTGGCCTCTTGGGTCTTGTTTCTTTCACTTAGCAGTATTTTCTAGGTTCACGTGTGTGATAGCATGCATCAGTACGTCATTTCTTTTTATGGCCAAATGGTATTCCATTGTGTGAATATAGTACATTTTGTTTATCCGTTTATTAGTTGATGAACACCAGGATTGTTTCCACTGTTTGGCCTTTATGGATGATGCTGCTTTGAACATTTGTGTTCAAGTCTTTGAACAACTTTTTTGGTTCTCTTGGGTATTTACCTAGGAGTGGCATTGCTGATCAGATGGTAATTCTATGTTTAACTTTTTGAGGATCTGCTAAACGGTTTTCCACGATGGCTATGTACTATTTTTAGAGCAACATTTAACTCGCATGTTTCTTAAGGCAAACACCAAGTCATTGGCCAGGCAAGCGCAAAGATGAATAAAAAGCAGCGCCCATTCACAGATGAGGAGATGTTGGGGCTTTAAGGCGAAGTGGGGAGTGAGAAGTGCAGGGCTTAGGGAAGTGCAGTTCATGCTCTGGCTCTCAGAGGAGGTGGCACTTGAGCTGAAAGATGGAGGTGGTAGGTCACACAGAACGGGACAGACTCATAACTTAGGATGCTTGCAGCCAAAGAGCTCATGTTCGGGGGTAGGAGGGCTAGTGGGCTACCATTATTAACAGGCAGTCGTGTTTTGTATAAGACCATCTGCTAGCCGGTTTGTTGGTTTCCTGATTTTCCTATTCACTTCTTCATTACTGACTTAGCCTCACTGTTAATGTGAATCAGTATTCCAGTATACTTCCTAGTGATATTCAGATCATTTGCATCTTTGCAGCGGTTTCACATCCATCTTATATTTTTGCAGAATCATACTATCCCAGAAGATTCTGTCAGGTAGACAAAGCGTAGCCATTTAATAGTAGACTAGTCATGTGTTGCTTAACGGTGCAGATACGTTCTGAGAAACTTGTCGTTAGGTGATTTCATCGTTGTGCAGACATCATAGAACATGCTTACACAAACCTAGACAGTGTGGCCTACTACACAGCTAGGCTATGTGGTATATAGCCTATTGCTCCCAGGCTGCAAACCTGTGTAGCATATTACTCTACTGAATATTATAGGCAACTGTAACACAATGGTGAGTATCTGTGTATCTAAATATATCTAAACATAGAAAAGTTACAGTAAAATACAGTATTATAATCTTATGGGACCACCATTGTATATTCCGGTCCATTGTTGGCTGAAACACCGCATGACTGCATATAATAGTGCGCAGAAAACAACCAAGAAAACAATGTTTTAAAAACAACCCCTCTTGCCAAGCGGCAGGTTAAAGGATGGTTGTTATTTGGGGTTGTTTTTACATAAATACTTTGTTTTTCTACTTTGGTTCCTGTCTTGGCAACTCCCCAGCCTTTCCCCAATCCGTTCTGCAGTTGCTGCCGTTTCCAGTGCTCTTTCCGAACTGCAAAACCCCGCTGCCCTCATATCCACCCCACCCCACTCAGAATTATCCTGTGCCGCTTCATTTCCTTGAGGGGAATTGTCACACTGTTTAGCAGGAACTCTGAGGTCCTTGTGAATGGAGCTGGTGACAGTCCCCCTCCCCACACCCTGCACTATCATCTGGTGGTGCTACTTGTTCCCCAAAAACCCCCTCCACCTTGCCTCCTTCTGTGACAGTTGGCTCCTTCTCTGAAATGCTGTCTCCATCTCTCAGCCCTTCTAGCCTAACGAACTCCTATTCATCCTTCAGCATCTGTCCTGTGTGCTTTCAGTGCATTCTTCCTCTTGGCTGTAATTGTTTACTTCTTTGCTTCCCCAAAAGGACTGTCTTTTTCAGGCACCCAGGCCTTTATTTTCTTGAGGTGACCACACCATCTTGGACTGTACTAGGGAGCATGTTTGGGGCAGCAGTTCCTAGGGTGATGTATGTTCTTGGTGCGTACTCAGGCTTTATCTCCTGTAGATTAGAGAGGAACCATTCCTTGAAAGTCAAACAGTTGTTAAAGTGGATCCTTGCCAGTTTCTTAGAGAACATAGTCACTGGTAGCATTCGTAGGTATGAGAAACACTAACTCTGTTTTGGAGATATTCAACATGAGTTTTTAGGCCATGTCTATTGCCAGACAGCTATGGGACAGGGGAGTCCTTGCCTCCAAAAATTTATTAGTAGAAAGTAAGATGGCCCTTTCCCTAATGTTGACTTGGAATCAGAATTGTTGACCCTGGTATGCATTATAGTCATAATCTATAAATTCAAATAATCTGAAGTATGTAGGTCTTGCACTCAGCTTGATGAAGCTCAGACACAAAAATGTCTCAGAAAGTGAAGAGGCACCAGAAGTGGTGACGTTTCTTGGCTTCTGGAGAGCAGCGTCTTGGGAAGCAGATGCCTCAGAAATGAAATGTGCATGTCAGTAAGATGTGTAAGTTTCATTTTTCCCACATCTGCGTCACCTTTTTAAAAAAATAGTTTATGTACCAAATCCATCTAAATCCAAACTCCAGGAATCCCAAGTAAGGAAGTATTATCATTTGGGCAGTATGACTTGGAAGGAAAGTGAATTCTCTTCGCTCCGTCGTTAGCCAACATTGACTATCACACACGCACACTCACACCCAGGCAGACACATACACAGAACGTGCTCGTGCACACTGATGTTCACCAGCCACACAGTAGAGCTTTGTGTTGTGAGCCACCACTAAAAGTCTTCTGCTATTAATTTTCCCCAGATACCAACTTCTATTATACACATTTTAATTTTTAAAAAATTGTCTGGGCATGGTGGCTCATGCATGTTATCCAGCACTTTAAGAGACCAAGGCAAGAAGATCACTTGAGACCAGGAGTTTGAGACCAGCCTGAGCAACATAACCTGAGACTGTGTCTCTACACAAAATACAAAAATTAGCTGAATGTGGTGACACATGCCTGTATTCCCAGCTACTTGGAAGGCTAAGGCAGGAGGACCACTTGAGCCCAGGAGTTTTTTTTGCTGTTAGCTATGATGATGCCACGGCACTAGAGCAAGCCCTTGCCTAAAAAAAAAAAAAAAAAAAAAAAGGATTTGCCACATGTATTTAAGGTACCCATTTATTTGGATTCTATGAAATAATTTGTGTCTTTGACACTGTTAGCTATGTAATAGAAATAAACCATGGTTTCTAGAAAGATTTTCTTCCTTTCTTTAATAGAATATCTTATGATATGTTTACTCTGTTGAATTTGGGGCAAATTAAATTAAATATTACCTAATTAAATTGAATACCTAAAGTGACTCCTGGAATAAAGCTTGTTAGAGAACTGCAGTCTTAATCTATCCATGTGGCTGCACTCAGCAGCTTCCATTCCTAGATTGCATTCTAAATTCCTCTCTTTACTCTGAGTGATCATGTAATTGCTATAATCTGTTGTTTTATGTACCATTCTTTTAAGTGGGCATCTAAAACTCGACATGTGCAAAGTACAGCTCTTGGTCCCCCCAGACATACCCTCACACCCACGCACACCCACCTTCCTTCCCTGTGGCTCAGACAGTGCGCCTCAAACCTGCTGAGCTCATTCCCGCCTCTGCATTGTGGCACCAGCGGATCCCTCTGTCTGAGGTCTCTCTATCTGAGATGTTCACCCCCAGATCTTTGCGTGGCCAGCTCCTTATCGTTTGGGACTTGACATAAATTCTTCCTCCACACAGAGGTCTTCCCACTCACTCTTGATTGCATTGCTCTTTTATTTTCTTTATTGTGCTCATCCCTCTTGGACATTTTCTTCTTTATTTGTTGTTCATCATGTTCCCATCTACACTGTAAACTCTGCGGGAACAGAACCTTCCTTGCCCTGCTCAGGGCAGTACTTGCCTGGCACGAAGTTGGCACTCAACAGTCAACAGATACTGAGATGAGTGAATGGATGAACAAATGAATGAAAGAAAGGAAACTGGCTTTAGATGATGTTTTTTAGGTAGAGTTTGAAGGGCCCAGGTATTATATAAAATTAAAGGCGTCTGACGGTTGAATTTATTTTTAATGCAATTAAAGTTTTTCTTTCATGTGTAAAGATATCTTTTGATAATACTTTAGATTTGCATTATCTGGACTCTCAGCATTTTTTTTTTTCTCAGCATTTTTTAACGTATTGGAGTCTTCAGTTCCAGGACTTTCGGAAAGGCTAACTTTAATAACATCAGACCTGCCATTTCCACAGGGCTTAGAATAGATTCCAAAATGCCAGAGAAAATTAAATGCAAAAAAGCTCCAGTTAATTAATGTTGCAGAATAAATTAATGCTTTAGGTCTGACTTTAACTGACAAGTATAGTGAATTTCAAAGTTAAAACCACCACCCTTTTCCCATGTCTTGTCTTTTGTGTTGTATTCAGGCATTCTAGTTATTTATCTCTTTGATGGGGGAGGGGATATACATATTGAATTTTAAATTAAAATAAAAAACATAGTTGTGCTGATTATTCTTAGGGGACTGGGTTTTAGCATTCTTTATTACTCTCTTCAGTTATATGATAATTCCCAAATTTTCAGGGTTTGGAGTCAGTCCTAAATATCTTTGCCTGTTCTCAAGATGCTGTAACATACTGAAAAGAAAGGAAGCTAACATTTACGTGTATAGTGTGTTCCAGGGACTATCTTGGCTTATTGATGCACCTTAGTAAATTAGTTATAGAATATTGGTGTGTACAGTGGACACAGGGGAGGATAGGTACATTTTCCTCTTGTATGATTAATTTCTTATTTATCCTTGGATATTAGCCCATAGCAAAGAATTAGCAAAAACTTGTTACACTTCTTTCTGACTCTTCCTTCTTCCTCATCTTCTATCACTTTCTGAACCTCTGTTTCTCCAATTGCATGATAAATATGTCTGTCTCATAGGACTATTGTGAGATAATAAGGTGATTGTGTGTGTATTCCCAGTATAGTGTCTGATACCAAATCATTTTAAAAAACATTAGAATATTCTTGGAGGGGTCCTGCATTAAGAAGGGCTAAATAAATCTCTAAGTTCCCTTTAAATCTTAAAATTCTGTGATCTTAACATTCCATACACTGAGCAATCACTAGTCTTTTAAAATTTAGCATGTTGTACCTCTGATATACTGCTATTTATTTATTTTTAACACAAATATTTGAAGGTCTAATCAATGTGCTAAGCAGTAAAGTTGCAGAGGTAAAAGATACTCTCTATTTATATTCTGCTTTGTTCCACAAATGAATTTGAGGTAGAGATAAAAGGTACAGTCCTTATCCTCATCATGAACGTTTGTTTTTTTGTGTAATACTGTAAGTATACCAAGCATAGACAATTAGGCTGTATATATACTGACCGATCGATATGTTTAACAAGTCTTTTACTTTAAATAAATATGTATCTCTTTTGGTAGTTTCCCACTTTCTTATAGAAGTCACATGGGAAGGACAAGCTCCAGGTAGTCTGGAATTCTGTTTGGTTGGGTTCTGGCTTTCAGTTAATCAAGGATTTACTGGAGTTATGGGGTGTGTGCATGGTTCTTTTTTTGGAATTTTAGTTATGTGATATTTGCAAGTAATTCTTGGGAACAAGAGTTTCAAAACTGAGTGTTCACAAGAAATAACAATATTATAAAAAGCAGATGTTAAACAGTTTTGTTTTAAAAAAAAGAAAGAAAGATTATCTCCATTATTTATAAATCCTTGAAAGAAAACAAATTCCATAGTAAAATTTTTATCTTCTCTTCCTTCCTTTAGTCCAGTTATGTAAACAAAATTATATGAATCATTTGCTTAACAAGGTCCAATCTACTTGAGATTTATAGAGTCAGAACCATAAAACTCTGAAAAATGAGCTTATATCTGCTAGTTATGCTAATACAAGCACAGTAGGAAGGTATTTGCTAGACATTATGTACATAGGGTTCTTACTTAGGTTGGATTAGGCCTGTTGATCTGATGTTGAGAAGCACAGAGCAAAACTCTTAGGTCAGCCTATTTTTGGCTGGGTAGATGAAATGTGGACATAACCAATATTAGAGTAATTCAGTTGAAAGAAAACATATAACATGCAAACTTGAGGGGGAATGATTGTGGCCTTAAACTATGTGGATAATCTTCACTGCATGGAAAATTCTTACTCTCCTCTGCTCTTTGTATGGTGTTGAATCTGTTCTGGGTTCTTTCTTCCTTTGTTTGAGACCATTTGTGAGACTTACCACCTGAGTTTTGTGCCGTTTCTACTGGAGGAAAAACAACTTTCCTTTTCCTATTGTAAATTGTGATGTTGAGAAAGTGAAAATTCCAAAATCTCGCTGCCCGTTTCTAGTAAAGCAGTTTATACATACAGTGACGAGAAGAAAGAACATTGAGTTCTAGGTAGCAGTGCTGAAGAGGCATGTTGTCAGGAGACATCTGTGATAATTCATGCTGTTCAAAAATGGAGTGAACTGCCTCAACAGAGGGTTCCGTGTCGCCGGAAGCGTCCTGGACGGTTTGGAGTTCATTTATAAGAGCGGGATTAGGCCCCTCTCTGTTCACACAGCTCTGGGCTCTGTGAATTCGAATTTGGAAAGAGGGTTATTTTGACCACGTGTATTTGACCTGGGCCTGGTTTTTAATGAAATTGAGATAAAAGGAATAGACACATGCAAATAAAACTGGAAAATTCCTCCCTTTTCTTTCAGATGGGGAAAGAAGTGAAGTGACCTATCCAAAGGCGCACAGCTAATTACTGAATTTGGGAATAAGACCCAGATCTCATGACTCACCTATTCCACTTGTATCTCACTGCGTCCCCTCTTGTTCCCGGAATCATTTTCAAAATGTTTTACATGAGTCATAAAACTCAACCAAGGTTAAAATGGGGCCTGCTAAGCTCTTATATTAATAACACTGCACAGACCAATCATTCAAAGGCTGTTTGAGAATTATATTACTATAGGCTTAATTGGTCCTGCCTAGAAAACTGAAATATAAGAGTAACTGATTTTCTTGACCGCAGATCTCTTGGATCTGCCCTTTAAATTCCTCTGCTTCTGTATCTCATTGCCGAAGACATTTGCAAGAAAACATAATATTTATTGTTTGAGTACATCTTGTCTCGCTGCTGTTGCTTTTTTTTACTGTCGTAATTGTCTGGTTTCAGCCAGAAGTGGACAGGTTAAGCAAGTTCTGCATGTATCCAAACAAACCCTGAGCAGATTGATTCTCTCTGTACCCTAGTAAGGGTTTGCTCAGCTGTCTGCCCTTGTCCCACAGGTCTCGAACCTTCCTGAAGTAAACCGGGCCACTGAACTGTGCGCATTAGAGAGTTGAAAAGTAGCCATTTAATGTCTGTTGCGGTCAGGCCTGGTGACTCACAGCTGTAATCCCAGCACTTTGGGAGGCTGAGGCGGGAGGATCGCTTGAGGCCAGGAGTTGGAGACCAGCCTGGACAACAAAGCGAGACCCTGTCTCTACAAAAATTGATAAAAATTAGCTAGGCACACCTGTAGTCCCAGCTGCTCAGGAGGCTGAGGTGGGAAGATTGCATGAGCCCAGGATTTTGCAGCTGCCGTAAGCTATGATTGTACTACTGCACTGTAGCCTGGGTGATAGAGTGAGACCTTGTCTGTTAAAACAAAACAAAAAGTGTCTGGGCATCTGTTGTACCTAAAGGAGTTTTGTCTGTAGATGCCGACAGGTATTGTGAGGATTGCTATGTGATTCACCATCTTCCATCTAGCTGTGTGTGTTCCTCCCAGATTCTTCTCTCCGCCCCTGGCCTTACTTCCCTACCTTCTCCAGGAACACAGCCTCATTCCCAACATCCCACACCCCCGAGTGCTAAGGCAGGGTTGGAAATCTCTAGGTGTCTAAAAAAGGGAGGGGCCACTGGCCCACTATGGGAAGGCAACTTTTCCTCCTTCCCTCTGTTTGGCACAAAGCATCAGAGTCTTTGGGGCAGGCCCTGGAATAACCGATGTGCCAGTGCCGCAAGGAAGCCCGAATGCCCTGCAGAGATGATCCTACCTCCTCCAAACAGTGCAAGCCTTTGCCAAGATGCTCTGTGTCCAAAGCTGCCTGTAGAATGGGGTTGCATTAATCTACCACTTACATTAGTATTTGCATCCTGGTTGTTCTCCCAAAATGAGTGAGGACCATGACACCAGATGAAGAATGAGCAGGGAAGAGAACTTTATGTTACTGATGTTCCTAAATAATATGCATGTCTCAATAGCAGTATGAAATATTTTTTAAAATGCGCTACAGAAGTCAGGTAGGTTTTAGTTTGTTACCATGTCAGTGGTTCGTTAATAAATATTTATCAAGCTGACGCTAACCTGAAGTGTATTCCAAGCAGGGCTGCTGTCCCAGTGGACTTCAGTATATAATGGAATCATAATTACTGCAAAGAGCCTCCTGTTAAAATGACTGATTTGGGGGAAGGTGTTATTTACTTTTATTTCCCCTCACAGCTATTGCACACTAGTGCATCAAGGCAAATGATTGTAATTTACTGAGTAAAGCTGCAAGGGTCCCTAGCAGTCATGGCTCATGCGCTTACTTATAGAGGGGCTAGAGTTACTCAGTTTGACTTCGTATGTGTTGCATTGTTAGAAGAAAAGATGGTTTTCCTGCTGAATTGTCACAAATATAACTTCTCCCAATTGAAGATATGTTTGACAACTGCATTTAATTTTTCCTCCTTTATTTTCATGTGTTTATTGGTATACATGTCCATGGTCTGTTCTCAGTGTTTCAGTTGCTGTTGCTTTAGTATTGAAACTAAGACTTGCTTAGGACAATAGTTGAAAGCTTTGGTGGGGTTTGAAAAACCAGAAGGAAAATTTACCAGGTATATATTTTCTGATTTATGTCTTGTCATTCTATATACTCACTAATGAGTATACAATAAGTTCTAAGGATGTCACAGTTTCTGTCTCTGCACTTTATCCTCCAGCTTACATGTCCTGCTCCTCCCTTCCCCAAAATAAAACAAAGGACCACAAATATCTCTCCTGCAATCAGCAATTAGGGGGAGGAGCTCTACACTTAAAGTGAGTGGCTCATTTGCTTTTTAAGAATTTGTTGACTATTTTCACAGGAATATTTTCTGATCAAGTTGTTTCTGGTTATGCTTTTTTCCTCTTAAATTTCTTAAGTTTCTCATTTTTTTCTGTGTTTTTACTTACTTGAGATTAATGCCACCCGGACGTTTTTCAGCTCTTCAACAGATAAATTGGGCCTGTCTCTTTTTCACATATATATTATATATAATTGCAGTTTGACGACAGTAACTGTTCAGCTTTCATATCTCAGCTTGATGTTGTTAGTTCTCTTCTTACTGGCTGTGATGACATTTCATTCATATACAGGATGGTAAAAAAAATCACATTTTGTTTGCAGAGGCTATCACATGTTTACCTTTTATTCAATAACAAATTCCTTTCTGAGCAAGTAGGGGAGCAGGATTTCTCTTCTGATATTTCATCTGGTTCCTTGTTTCTGTTAAGGAGGGTGATGGTGTCATTTCAGTATTTTCTAGAAGGATCGTGGCATTTGAATGCAAAAGACTTGGGTTCAGATTCCAACTTGGCCACACCCCTGGGCATGTGAGTGTAGGGAAGTAATTTATGTAGTTTGGCTCTATTTTCTCATTTGTGAGTTAAAGACAAGTCCTGTCTCTTTTGTAAATTCTTTTTGGAATGAGGCAGGATTAGGTATAATGAGACTATCTTCCATAAAAGGATGTGAATATGAAATGCTACATTATATAAATTGTAAATCACTGTGTATATATATCTTAGTTTTCTTTCAAATTTCATGTATCAGTTGTAACTGACCGCCCTCAAAAACTGCCTGCTAACACTCAAAATAACAAGTGGGTGGGATATACTTATTTGGTTACAAAAGAAACTGAAAGGATTTCTTCATGCTTCAGAATTTTCTTCTCTCTGTTTTTGTCTTAAAAGTGGTGGGACCCCCCAGTGGGTAGAGTCTTCTAGGACTTGGCTGAGGGAAACAAAAACCCACCCTAGCCTTGCAGAGTCTCAGGTTCCTTAAGTCAAGTCACTTAAATAAAGGTTCTACGTACACTTTGTGTGTGTGTGTTGCCTTGGAGCAGTAGAACACAACAATTTGAAATTTGTATTGTGATGTTTTATTTCAGAAAGTCAAGTAGAAGAATCTTTCTTTGGAAAGTATTAGTATTCTTTATGCATCAGGATTAACTGAGTTTAAAAAAGAATTAAGAGGCCCCATAGAGTACCATAATTATAAGTTCAGAAGTCGGGACTCTTCCAGAATCAAGAAGAAAAGAGGTAAATTATTGCAGCATGGCATTTGAAAGAAAGCCCTCACGACTTTATTTATACATGTAGCTGGTGTATTTTGCCTTCCTCAGCTGGGGGGTGCCCTGTGGTCACATTGCAGGAATTCCCCAAATCTCAGTGTTACAAGCCCTCAGCACTCATTAGTGGAATGTCCTGTCTTGTCCAGGGGTCTGCTCCCTAGATAACTCTGGAGCCTGCAGAGACTTACATCTGCAGCCCCAGAGTGCCCCAGGCTGACCAGTTTGGGGTCCTGGAATGTCTCAGATAATCAGAGCCCACATCTGCTGCCGCCCCAGCCCTGTGCCGCTTTGCCAGTCTCAAGTCTTTATCCACACCACGTGCCAGGCTCCAGATTTCTGATCATCCTCTTCAACTCTTTGGAAATGGTTTCACTTTTGTGAACTTTTGATTCCATGAAAGATGTTCCCTGCCAATGTCCGCTCAGTCTCCTTGTTTTCACTTGAGTCAGCATTGTATCAACTAAGTACTAAGCACTTAGCTGTTCTAAAGGTAAAGATGGAAAAGAGAAGCTCACCGTCTAGTACATGTAAGTGATGTGATCCACACTTACACAGGTCCTTTGTTAAATTCAGCTTGCAAGGTGCTTCAGTAACATCCTTAGACAGTAAAGACGAAGGAGTCGGGGATGAAGAGGAGATGCTTGGGCACCCACCTTTGTCCTGGGATGCCTGAGCATCCTAGGGGAACTGAGGAGAGGTGCTGGACATGGGGTGGGAGGATGCAGAGATAGAAAGGGAGACAGCAGAGCATATGTCGGGGCGAGGGTGGGCAGACGAGGGTTAAAAAACAAATCCTTTGTGATAATGTTACCTTCTTCCCTGGTAATAACTTGCCTGCTTGTGGAGTCTCCTCTTGGCCAGAATTATCCAAACTCAAGTATTTAAAGTCTTCATTCTTCTTCTTGTGTTGACTCTTAGACCTGGATTAAAATGCATGAAGCACAGAGACAGACTGCTTCAGGGATAGCCCTGCCTCATATTCTAAACATACTGGACGAATTCTCGTTAAAGTGATAAGGTTTCACTTATCACAAACAGAAGAGGCGACCTGATCTAGCAAATGCGGTGGTGGGCTTGACTCTCTTAAGCTGTTGCTCCCGCTAGCAAAGTGAAACATGCTGTCTACAAACATGCAGAGCAGAGAAAGCTTAGCAAGGCACAGCAGCGCTTCATTCCCCCCCCCTTTCTTTAATTCCAGAACTACAAAAGGTATTTGTTTTCTGTGATTCTTACAAAGAATGCTTAGCAACTTTTTTTATTATTAATTTCCAAGTTGCAGGTGTATTTATTTTGTTCTTGTCTAGTTCTTTCAGAGAATACATATTTTCTTTTCTTTGGCTTATGTACAAAGTGTGGAGAATCTGTGTTGATTCTTACGGAGAATTCACGGTGCCCATTTGCAGGTTAAAGAGGAGGGAGGGAGAAGGTAACCATGGAAGCAAGGAAGAAATTGTGTTTCACGTATGTTATTTTTACATATCCAGGATGGACTTTTTACAAACATAAGCATACACTTTTAGAACTTTTAGATTTTTTTGTGAAGATTAGGAAGAAAACCAGTCCCAGTCTTCTCTTCTGAATGTGTGAGACAGTCCAAAATGTTCTCAGAAAAGTCAAACCTCCCCCACATGCAGAAGGGAGAAGATCCTCATTCTCATTTCAGATTCCCACGTGACAAAGCTTAGATGCCTGCCTCTGCCCAGGAGTGTGTATCAGAGAAAAGAAGCCCGTTTTTTAAGTAAAAAAAATCACACACACAAACGTACATGTGCCAATCATAGACTGTGCAGGACAAGGTTGGTAACCAGTGTGGGTGTCACTGCGTCACCAGCTGTGTTTGTCCTGCTCGCTGCTTCCCATCCTCAGAGGCTTTCTGGGCTGAAGGGTAGGGAATTGGGAGTGGGGAGTCTTCCCACAAAACTCCTTCTCTTTTTTCTTGCCATCGTCCACTCAGCATCCATCCTCCCCTGCATGCTGGAGTTTGCTTTATGTGGACTGTCACCATGTGGGCACACAGGCAGGAGCGGCCATCACCAAGATACGTCCCGGCCCCCTCATCTCCATATCAACTTCTGAAGACCACTCTCTTTCCTAAGGTCTGAGTAGACCCAAAGGTGACTTCTTTTCCAGGATCTAGTGAATGAAGTCACCAGTGATAGAGAAAGGATGGAAAGGAGAGGTGGCCAGGGATATAGATGTCTTTATAGCTGTAGAGGGCTCAACACCTAACTCATGGGAGAGATTTTAGGAAATGTTTATACTAAGTAGATATAAATACACTTCATGTATAGCAACGAAGCTTTGCCAAGAATAGGTAGTTAGGGTAATTGATGAGGTGCCTGTCAACTCTGGTTACTTTTAATGACAAGCTTACCCTTGTTGGTACGAATCATAACACAAGAATGAAAACAATGAATATATTCACCTGAATATATCATAAGAAGGTTTGTATCTTTATCATGGGGACAGTTAGGTCAAGCTTGACAATCTTCTTAGTAAATGTTTATGAAATACTTTTGGGTGAGACTGAAATAGAAATCAAAACTTTCATTATTCTCTCCCCCTAAACCAAAAGAGAGAGAGTCGTTATTTAAAGTTTTAACTAACACAAAGATAAATAAAAATGATTTTAAAGTCAAGATGGTAACTGACGACCTGTAGTTCACATTATAAATAGTAGAAAGGTTCATAGTAACTCACATACTTTTTTTTAGTGGTGCAAGTCTCAATCTGACAAATAGATAAAGCAAAATTTACAAGATCTTTCCTACTGTCTTCCAAAAGGACTGAAGCCAGAACTTGAAAGGATGAACAACTCTTACTTGTGCAGAGCTATCTATCCACAGCCAGTCACACTTACCTTGGAGGTTTACCTGTACGGGGCATCGTTGCTTTTCTCAAGGCACTGCTGTATCTTGTGTGTTTTCATAAAGCCCTGTAATTGGAATAGCCAGACCGAAATTTTCCAAGTCTCCCCTGTTGGCAGTGAACCTGGCTGCAGAAACATTTTAGTTGTGCAAGACATTTAAAACTGTTTATCTCTTATTCCTGTCCACGTTGATTTGTTTGTATTCTGTGCCTGCCTTCCACGAGCCTATAAAATTTTGCTACACTACAGTCAGAGCTGAGGCTGTGTTCTGTATCTGTATATTTAAACTGAACACTGCCTTTCAATTCTTTAGAAACACTCTCCACCCTGCACCAGCCTCTCAGAGGGCTCTTGCTCCTTCTGGTTTGCTCAGGTCTATATCCAGTGGTGCACCACCTAGAGTCCTTGTCCTTATTCATTAAATCTCATCAGCTTACATACTGATACATGAGTTAAGCTCTATTCTTGCCATTTTTTGGATCTTGAAAGTAAGGATGCTTTACACCGGGTATCCCTGAGGCCAGTGCTCCATTCATCTCGACCACCTGATTTGCAAGGAATGTTAACACTTAGTCTGAACTTCCACCTATTCCCATGATGTGCTTTCCACCTAGGAGTGGACTGTAGTCGGTACCTGGGTACTGACTGTGTAATTCTTCACCTTGCCAGCAAACTTGGTTCTGAAGATCTTTCAAATGAAAATTACAAAAATAACATTGCTTTCTTTGTTCAAAGTTTTTTTTTAAAAAAAAGCAATTAGCTTATAAAATGTAAGAAAAGATCTAAACATGTGCTGAAAAAACATTTTTTATATGTTTTCTCCGATATTTAGAATGGTTCTCATTTTGTAGAGCACATTATTTCCTAAGCATTCCATGGGTTTTCCAACTGTAGCCTTTCATTCTCTGTGTAGGTCTTACTATGCTCTGTAGCCATTTTTATGCACCATACATCTGTTGAGGATAAAAAAAGTTAGCAGTTGCTTTTATAGTAACTTCCCATATAATTCCAGTATGTTCTTTTGCATGTGTCTGATAGTTGATTATTCAGGAGGGGATATTTAGAGGACTCACTCTTCATCTGTTAGCCATTCTTTGCAACAAATGAAGTGTGATATATCAGATACTCACTCTTGATTCCGTTGTTTCGTCTTCACTCTTTCTCCTTCATTCTTAAGATATTTCATAAGCTGCTTCCCAAGTTTTTCTGAATAAAATATTGCCATATTATTTAATGGTCCAGCATAAGAATCAATTGTTGGTTTTTTTAGGATTCACTTTGACTTGGCAGAGCATCACAAGAGTCCTGTGATGGGAACCATTTTCCTCCCCGGGGCCATCCTCTAAGGAGAATTCCTCACAATGCCTTGAATCACCCCAGCCCTTGGAAGTGACAGAATGTAAGGAAGATATGTCAGGAACGTAGACAGTAACAAAAGGTGTCTGCATGGTTTTGCTTTAAGTTATGTATATTATGTTAAATCTTTTGCAAAATTATTTTTTCTCCTAGTATGAAGAAATAAATTTGAGAAACTCATACAGGTTTCCCTGTACCATGAAAATGGTCCAAAAGTGAAATTATTCTTTTTAAATTTAAATTTTCCATTTTAATCTTAATAAGTAAAGCTTTTACTGTTTATTACCAAGTCTCTTCCCAACCAGAAGGAAAAATCCATAATGGAAAGGATTTTTGTCTGTATTTTTAATTCACTTCTGTGTCCCTGTCACTCTGAATAATGGTTGACATTTAATAGACACTCAGTACATATTTGTTGAGTGAATTAATGATTGCCTAATGTTATTCACTGATGCTTAATAGAATTTTTATGGCAAAGGAGACATTCTAAATGAGATGCCAAATCTTGTCATTCATGACAATTAAATATACTAATACCTGGATTCTTTAATCTTATTTGGATGTATTAATGAATGGATGCATTGTTGATACACTCCTGGGGTAGATGATTTACTTGATGTGTAAAAGTTGGAATGGGGCAGGATGGAAACATGGTGGAGAAGAATTTTGCAACATCTGTAAATATTGCATTTAATAAATTAAGCATACAAGAGAGGCTAGATTTAGTATTGAATGCTATATGACCCTTAGGAATATAGCCATGGTGTGGCTTGTGCCATTTTGAAAAGTAGCAACAACATGGTTAAATTAAATCTACAGATAATACTCAAGGAAACTCCTTGGTCCTGATGTTTTTCAAAGTCTTCCCACTTGAACTATTTCATAGGGGTTTTTTGGGGGGTGCTTTTTGGAGACAGAGTCTCATTCTGTTTCCTGGGCTAGAGTGCAGTGGCGTCAGCCTAGCTCACAGCAACCTCAAACTCCTGGGCTTAAGCGATCCTTCTGCCTCAGCCTCTCGAGTAGCTGGGACCACAGACATGTGCCACCATGTCCGGCTAATTTTCTCTCTATATATTTAGTTGTCCAAATAATCTCTTTCTACTTTTTTTTTTTTTTAGTAGAGATAGGGTCTCACTCTTGCTCAGCCTGGTCTCGAACTCCTGACCTCAAGGGATCCTCCCACCTCGGCCTCTTTCTTAGTTTTAATGAACAATTATTCTAGCATACCCTAACTTTTGTTGGAAGTAGCAACAAGCAATGAAATACCCAAAGGTGACTGAGCACCATGACTCATGCCTATAATCCGAGCACTTTGGGTGGCAGAGGTGGGAGGGTTGCTTGAGCCCAGGAGTTTGAGACCAGCCTGGGCAATAGCAAGACTCCATCTCTACCAAAAAAAAAAAAAAAAAAAAGAACCAAGTGTGGTGGCATGTGCCTATAGTCCCAGCCACTGGGGAGGCTGAGGCGGGAGGATCACTTGAGCCTACGAGTTCAAGGCTGCAATGAGCTGTGGTGACGCCATTGCACTCTACCTGGGCAACAGAGGGAGACCCTGTCTCAGAAAAAAGAAAAGAAATATCCAGAGGTGAAGAAAAGGGGGTGGTGACTACTTAGATAATTCAGATTTGGCTGAAGAATGCTGCTTTGCAGAAGATAGGTAGTGGTTTCATACTGAACTTGAGCCTGTTTTGATGAAGGCCTTTCAGAGCCTTTGCAGTTCCAGTGACCGGATTTTCAAATAAACTGATCAGAAAATACAAAGAGTAAACAAAATTCCATTGTAATGTCTTTGTGATCACCTGGGTTTTATAATGCAATAGACTCAATTCAGAAACAGGCTGCAACTCTGATGAATTCAAAAGCTTTGCTGTGCTTGTTCAATGAAGGGCTGATACCCTACCTTCCCAGTCACACCCCATTTGGAAGGAAAAGAAAACAGGCGTGGGGCCGAATCCCAGCCTTCCACCAGCTGGTTGTGTTACCTTGGATGAGTCATTTGCATCGCTGCACCTTTATTTACTTACCTGTAAAATGGAGACTATAATATCTGTCTTGCAGGGTATTTATGAGGTTAACCGAGATAGTGTGAGTACGGAGCCTAGCGTAGACTAGGTGACGAAGACATCCTTGTCGCCTTCCCCTTCAGTTATGTAGTGTTTGTGTTGCACCTAACAGATTGGAGTTCTCACGTGATCCTCGACCCACCCCCTGACCTACACTCTTGTTTCTCTGCTCTCCGGAAGCCCTGGCACAGGGTCTAAGGAACCGTTTCCCAGACTTTCACATTTCATGTGCCAGTAAAATTTTACCAAAATGCTTCATCAATATACTGATGCTGACTCTTTAGTTTGCCAACTAAAGGCTTAAAAAAATACTACCCACTGTCAAATGTCATTTCACAAAAGAAATTTTAATAACCCAAAGAGAATATAACCTGCAAGTAAGGATTGTCCTTCTGAGTGTTTCGTCTCTCCTCAGAGATCACGAACAGGCCAGGGGTGACCTTAGGAACCTCTTTTACCGAAAGCTCAGACGAAAAGAAAGGTAACTGCCTTCTTCACCGGGGAAGCAGCAGCCATCCTGCCCCCAGGAGAGTGCGTTTTGGGGCAGCCCCTGAGACGGGCTCAGAGCTGGGGTCAACAAGCCCATCCCTCCAGGCTGTTTCTTCAGGGAAGAAGGGAGAAGGGGGCCTCACCCCTCCTGACAAGCCGGCTCAGCTGTTACCATTTAGGGGCCTGTGTCTGTGGTGAGCCTAGAGCTCGGAGACTTTCACCAGCCCTAAATGCCCATAAATTAAAGAGTCTGTTTTTAAACATGGGTAATGGAAAAAGACACACTGCCGAATAGGAGGGAAGGTGTGAAGCCCACTCGGGGCAGCAAATCAAATCAGTTTGTGACCTGATGCAGTGGAAAACCGAGGTAAGGGGTGCAGTAAGTTCTGTGCCTTGAGCCGCTCTGCGGACATCTCTTAACCTTTCCCCAGGAAGGAGGCGCCTGCCCCCATCTCCAGCACTGGCGGTTTGAAGAACACTTAATTTGGTTCTATTTAATTGAGAGAACATTTAGTAAGTGACTGCTAGGTATGGCGTTCTGTGCTAGGGGCAAGATATTGGGTCTTTAAATTCTGGCCAGTCTCTATGAGAATTATTCTTTTTATAAATACGAAAATCAGACCAGGCGTGGTAGCTCACGCCTGTAATCTGGCACTCTGGGAGGCCGAGGCGGGTGGATCTTTTGAGCTCAGGAGTTCAAGACCAGCCTGAGCAAGAGCGAGACCCCGTCTCTACTAAAAATAGAAATTAATTGGCCAACTAAAAATATATAGAAAAAATTAGCCGGGCATGGTGGTGCATGCCTGTAGTCCCAGCTACTCAGGAGGCTGAGGCAGAAGGATCGCTTGAGCCCAGGAGCTTGAGGTTGCTGTGAGCTAGGCTGATGCCACGGCACTCTAGCCCGGGCAACAGAGTGAGACTCTGTCTCCAAAAAAAAAGAAAAAGAAATCATAAAGACAATTTGTTTGTAAACTTGAAAAAGTCAGCATAGTTAATGATAGCTGCACTATTGGTTGGATTCCCCAGCACTGAGAAATTCTCATAACCAGCACATTACAGGGGAAATACGTTACCCACGTGTCTTATGCATATGGCAAAGGTATTCCAACCTCTGAGAGGGACCTGGCCTTGAACGAAAAGGAGCTGGTATAGCTTCAAAATCAGGGCTGTTACTGGGCCACAGGGGCTGGGGACTGTCAGTTTGGTGTTCAGAGAGTTACTGGTTCTTGCATTTGCACTACATTCTTTGTCCTACTCTTGTGTTCCTCCTTTGGGGAGGATGCTCGCTAGGCCCTACGCCTAGATGTAGTAAGAAAAACAGGATCATCCACTGCAGCCCACCCTGCTAGTTCTGGGCTTTAGAGAAGAATGCTTTTTGTGGTTTTTCTTCCCTTGCAACATTTTTCCTTAAACTTATCTTTAGAAGCCACTTGTTATTAGTGACAGCATGAGGTTGTAAGCCTGGGGGACCAGACTCAGCGAGGCCTCTAGACTCACTGTAACGTAGGCCTTAAGCTGGAAGGTGCAGGGGCTCTTTATGACAGGGTGTTCATAAGTTCTGGTTGGCCATGGCCAGACTTGGTTTATACTTTTGTCCTGGTGTAATTATTAATGAGACACCCTTTCATTCTCAGAGGTGTCCCAGTGGTTTGGACAATGATGTGATATGATCACCCTACTTATGATTCATGGACATAGAACCCAGCCCAATATACCAGAGCCTGGGCAAAGTTTGATGCCAAGGCTCTGAGTAATAGCAGTGTACATTTGGCTAGAGTGACCCTAGTTCTACTCAAGCTCTCATGAGCTTGTGGCCACTGTGGAAGGCTGGTCCAGAATTTAGGGTTTCGGAAACCTGGCCAGAAGTCTTTGAGTCTCACATCAGTTCAGCATCTGGTGCTGCGAGGGCTGTACTGACAAGACCAAATACACCACCAAACCAGAAATGGAGGTTTGGAGTTGAAGGTATAATTTCAAATTAGAATCTTAAACCTATGATTCGTCTCTTGACCAATCTTCTCTAGCAAACATATAATCTGCCAACTTGAGAAAGAGAAGAATTAAACAATAAACAATACAGTAGAATGAGGCTGGACTTGGAGTCAGAATTGGGTGTGAAGCCTGCTTGCACCCTCATCGGCCATGTGGATGAAGGCAAGTCAAGTTACCTTTCCCAATGGTTTCATATGTTCTGTAGGGATAAGCATAACTTTTTCTCATGTTGGTGGTGATAAGTATTTAGATACGTTGTTGCTATATGGAGCCTGTTGGATAACACTGAAAAGTTTAATTTCTCTTTCTTACTCAAAGTGTTGAGGAAAAGAGGATAGAGTTGACTAGATTAATGTTAAGAATGAGAATGAATGTTTTTTAAAAAGTACCATCAGTAAGTGGCCTTTCTCCAGCCAGGAGGTAACGAAGTAGCTAAACCCCAAGAGAGGAGGAGTGAGGTCAAGGTAAGGACTGTCCTGGACAGTTACAGTACCGTGTGGACACCATTGGTGGGTCACCAGGTCAGGATGGTGGGTTATAGGAAGGTGTGAGGGGATGACCCAATAATGGTTGGATTGTTTTGAGGTCTAAATGAGTGCGCGCACATATGTGTGTGTTTTATGCACCTGTACATCTCTCACCAAAATATTCCCTTTAGCACTTTCTGACCCAGCCATTCTGAAGGTTTCTTTTCCTCTGCTTCACCATGTTTTTTCTCTCCTCTAGAACTTCTGACATGCTGTTCTCTCTTCCTAGACATCTCTTTGACTGCCTCTCCTGTCTGCTTCCTCCTTCAGCTTAAAATGTCATGTCTTCTGAGAAGCTTTTCTAATTCTCCAAGCCTAGGTTATTACAGTGCCCCTTCTAGATGCTCATTCCTTAACATAGCATCTATCCATAGCATCTGTAGTGCTTAATGTAACGTAATTCATCCATAGCATTTATCACGTTGGATTGCAATTGTCTATTTACCTGCCAGCCCCACTCCTACTAACCCGTCCACTCCATGAGGGCAGGAACCTGCCTGTCTCGTTCATCACCCTTGTATCTCCAGTACCGAGCCCAGTGCTGGACTCATTAACACACATTCCAAAATACTCATCAGTATCTCCTAAATAAATGAGTGGGTGAATACAGGCTGATCAGGAAATTCTCTTCCCAGGAATTAAGCTTGGTTGATAAGTAGGTCCAAACGTCAATATCATATGTGGAATAGATTCTTGCTAATTCTTACATTAGATGTTATTTAAACACCAGGAATCTGGAATTTCAGAATTAATTTCTGATTCTTCAATAGCTCTTTGATTTTCATTCAAAGCTCTGGTTTTCCTCATGAATAAAAACAGATTTAGAAAATTGCTTTGAATTATTTTTATATTCATTTATGGTATTTTGAAAAACAGCTTTTGCAGGAGCTCAGTTTTGTTCATAATAGCAAAGGCATAGCAATGGGAATGCTTTCAGTGAATCTCTGTACATTGAGGAAAATACAGTAAATTAATGGAGTCATTAGCAATTCAGAATTACCTGTAGAATTATATATAGTGCTTCATGGTTGGACTTATATCTTTCTTTCTTCATGAAGTCCCCTCAAGAACATTCTAGGCCATGGTAATCTTGTCTTGGTTTGAACCCCTTATAGACATTTTTGTCTGTATTACTCCTTTCTTCAGTCATTATTGTATATACCATCATTGATTTTTCCTGCGTGTTTGTCATGTATCCTCAGTTAAAGCACAGACTTCTAGAGAACAGGGACTTCATCTCAAGTGTCTTTCACTACCTCTTTAGCATCAAGCACAGCTTTATATATTAATACTAAAGGGGTGTTCAGTAAATTTTTATGAATAGTCAAATATTAAATAAAATCTGTAGGTTATAATAAGTAAAAAGATAAAACTGACCTCATTTTTTTTTGAGACAGAGTCTCACTCTGTTGCCTGGGCTAGAGTGCCGTGGCGTCGGCCTAGCTCACAGCAACCTCAAACTCCGGGGCTCAAACAACCTCCTGCCTCAGCCTCCTGAATAGCTGCAACTACAGGCATGTGCCACCATACTCAACTAATTTTTTCTATATATTTTTAGTTGTCTAGCTAACTTCTTTCTTTTTTTTTTTTTTTTTTTTTGGTAGAGTTGGGGTCTTGCTCTTGCTCAGGCTGGTCTTGAACTCCTGACCTCAAGCGATCCACCCACCTTGGCCTCCCAGAGTGCTAGGATTACAGGCAAGAGCCACTGGGCCCAGCCCCCTCATTTTTAAAACACATGCAAAGAAGGCTAGAAGGTAATATAGCAAAATGCACAAGCTGAACCATGTTTAGGTAGTTGATTATGGGTAACTTTTATTTTCCATAATTGTCTAGATCTTCCATTTTTTCTATAGTCATCTGTTGCTATTATTAATAAAAAGCATAAATGTTATTATTTTTTAAAGGAAGGTAGTCTTGTGCCCTATTTAGTGTCAGCAGTCAGAGCCATACCTTGATGGCAGGTGGGAACAGATACAGGGCTAAACCTCCTCATTGCAGCAAAGTTGATCCGTTTGTTAGGATGCTCAGGCTGAGTTGGTGCCAACTGCATTCTTTTGGTGGAAATTCGAAAAGATTTTGTCTGGAAAAGCAGTTAAGGGCAGTGCTGCCATGGTGTATTTTTGGAAGCTATGCTTAAGAACTGGCAAGTTACATAATGCTGAGAAATTAAGATGATAAACCAATTTTCTTTAAAAATCCCTTAAAAATATTTTTGTAGCAATTTTGTGCAATCCACCCTTATTTATCCTAAGTATATCCTTAGGTCTTTGAGACTCGACTTCATGGAAAATATTCTCTGATGGTTTCTGTGAAGTTGGGCCAGATAGGATGCTAGCAGGTGTGGCTCTGATAGCAGCTTTATTGAGCCTTTCTCAGGTCACTTGTCACTTCACTTGCATTATCTCATTTAATCTTCACAGCAACCAAAGGAGGCAGGTACTGTTACTTTTTGAATTTCAAGGAAGAGGAACCTGCTGACTAATAGAGGTTAATTAATTTGCCAAAAGTGACCCAGCCACAGTAAGGGGCCAGGCCCTGTGCTCACCGAGTGTCTGCCATGCCCCTGGCCCTCCACTGGGCACGTGATGCGATGTGGCCCATGCCTTCAAGAAGCTGAGGTGGCCTCCTTGGGGAGAGAGAATATAAAGAGGTGAGAAAACCAAGTGGTGAAGAGTCAGGCGATGTGCTGGGAGCAGGGAGGAAGCAAGAGCTGGTCAGGCGCCACAGCCTGGTGTCCAGCCAGCTGCATCTGCCCTCCCACCTCCCATCCTGGCCCCCCAGCTGCTGTGTTCTTGCCTGTCCTTGTCCACGCTGTGCCCGCCCTCCCTGACTTCAGCAGGTGTTGGTGGCCTCTCCTGCCTGTTGCTCCACTCCTGCTGCCTGCTGCAGCTATTTTAACAGTTGTCATTCTCATTTGTGTGTCCTTAGTGTGTTCCAAAAAAGTCATCACTTTTATACATGATTTCACTCATTCCTCACAACTACGGATTGAGGTAGGAATTATCATCCCTGCTTTTCAGATAGAGAAAATGAAGTTTTGAGAGCTCAGGGAATATGTTCAGATGGATAGTCAGGAAGTGATGGGCCTAGGGCTTAAGTCCTGGTTTGTCCGATTCCTAATGTCCGTGACTTTAACCACCTTGTTGTAAATGCCTTCACACACGTCTTCATTAGGCCCACACTACTCATCCTGAAAGCTGTCCTGGTGGCTCCCACACCAGAACTCTCTTGGCCCGGGTTGGCCACCCTCCACTTCTCCTTTGTTTGGTGGTGATCTGGGTCCTGTCCACCTCCTGTTGGACCATGGGCCCTCTGGGGTGCCCTGGGATCCCCCGAGTGCTGTGAGTGCAGCACTCAGTCCCACATGGGACTCCGCAACATGGAGGATTTCTGGCGTAGGTCCATTACTGAGTAGCTCTGGGGTATGGTTGTGAGGAGAAATTTAATTTTGAAATTCCAAAGAACCAGGTTATTTTTCTATTTCCTGCCTTCTTCTCTTAGACTTCATGAGGGGAAGGTTTGGTTGGTATTTGAAAGCTCCAGCTGCAGTTTTCATTTCACTTTTAAAGCAACCAATAAGTTTTAGTAACTCTCCTGCAGAAGTCTCAGGTGCCAGATAAGAAGTGCTCAGCCAAGAGTTGCAAATGCTTGAAAACAGCGCCGTGTGCTAGAGGCACTGGCCCTGGTACAGTTGGAGCAGAAATGTGGTGTCACAATTAAGCAGCAGCCACCTTTCCTCACGGCTGCTTTCAGGGTGTGAACATGATGAGCCCGGGCTGAGAAAACAGTTGAAGTTTTCTAAAAGCTGCAAAATTGAGAGATAGCAGTAATATTAATATGCATGTCAGTGTTTGCTTTGGGGCCACCTAAGTGTCATGATACTTGTAACCACAAGATGTCAGTATGGTATCAGTCCTGGGTGTCACAGACATTAAAAGCAGTTTCTGAATCCTGAGAGGGAGACGCCGCGTCCATTTCCTCGTGCGCAGTGTTACCCCACAGACTGCGTCTCCTATCAGCTGCCCTGTGCAGTTTCCCACTGGCTCGCAGCTATCAGAAGGCCTTTCTTCGTTCTCTCTCTAAACTTAAATACTTTCCGAACTGCAACTTATGTCACAAATAACCTCAGGAATTCCCCCATTCTGGTGTTATCTTGGCACTCTGCTTTAAAATTTGCAGAAGGATGTAAGTTATGGCATAGTTTTATCTCTTATCTAAGGAGGGGTTTAAGTAGTTCAGGATGAGAAAAAAAACGGTGCCTCTGGTAAGAACAGTACTATTAGAGTTTTGGGTTTTGTTTTTTTTTTCTTTTTTGGCAAAAGTTTAGCTTACAGGGGAAAAGGTGGGAACTCACATTAGCCAAGCAAAGCAAGCACAAGAAGGGACATGGTGCTGAACATGTGTGTGTTGAGGCTTTCAGGTGCAACATATGTAAGCTCGTTTAGCTCTCACAGAGAGGTAGGTATATTACACACATTTTTCTGGTGAAGAAAAATGAAATACTTTACTAGTTAGTTACTAACTAGTAAACTAGTGGCCTAGATTTGGACTCGGGTCTGTTTGTCCTCAGAACCTGTGATCCTCCCCCCCGCCCCCGCCCCAAAGGCTGGTAGCGTTACTCTTGTTTGAATGTCTGTCTCATAAACAAACCAAGGAGGAGCCTTAAGAACCCATCCAGACATTTGTTCAGTCTGAACAGTATCCACGTGGAGTCCTGTTTACACGAAGATGCCATGTTGTAAGTAATACAAAGACCTATTGCATATATTCTCTGCCATTCAGAAGCTAAATAAAGTCAAAGAGGGGGCTGGAAAAAGTCACGTACGCTACATACAGGTCAATACAAACCAATCTGAGGGTGGTGACGATTCCCTACAGTGGACAGAGGGCTAGCGAAGCAGGAGGGAGGGGCTCCAGGCCCTTCCGTGTGTTCCGTTCCTTCTGTGAGCCACTCCTGAGATCAGCCTTCAATAAATCTACTAAATGAAAAGAGTGTTGCTAAGGTCGCTCCTGCCCTGACACTCTGTGATTCTAAGACGGAATATGAGAAGGGGGCTTAATCCAAGCCCACGGAGGTTGCCACCCATACGTGCCTTTGTAGCCCAGATGTGGTAAGATTGTGCTTAATCCTCTCTTTAGGTGGTCTGGTCCAGAGAGGACAGGTGGGAGCGAGACAGGAGGTATAGCGTGGTTTGTCGGGGCTGTTTCTAGTTTCCCGGCCCATGGCTTAGAGGCAGAGGAGAGCAGATTTGAAGCTTCTGGAAAGATTTGGTCAGGAAAATAGCAGAGGGCTTCTGGAATATAACTTTAGAAGTACTGTGTCAGTGTGAAGAACTTGGCAGGGATAAACAGAGGAGCCACAAGGATGACTGAACATTTGAAAAATAAGACCTGAGAGGAGAGGTTAGAGAAACAGGAGTTATGTAACCTGGAGCTCCTCGGAGGTGACTTTGGCAGGCTTCTGCAAGAACAGGACTCTCAGTATCTCAGCACAGAGAGCAATGACTGGCTCTGTCTGTCCCTATCAAGTGAGGACAGACTCCAACCGAACCATGAAAATTTTAGATTTGATCTGTGGAAAAGTTTTCCCCTTACAGCAGCTGTGAAATGTGGAATACATCATGGAGAGAAGTTTATAGAATTTTTTCTTTTTCCTGTCTTTAAAAAAAAAAAAGAAATACAGTAGAACCTTTTTATAATTATGCTAGAGGACAGGCTTAATTTTTCACTATAGAATATGTCATATCAGGACATGATTGGTTGGGAAAATAACAGGTTTCATAGAAGAGTTGAATCATGTTAATTGTAATAATGAGTTCTGGATAGGATGGCTGTGTAATTTTTCCTTTAATCTGCAACACTTTGGAGAGTGAAATTATTACGCTGGGACAACAAGCATAAAATGGCATTGTCCCTGACACACTGTGACATGTGGTCACCCTGATTCTGGGCCTGTCTTGTCAGAGAGATCTTCGTAAAATATAAATCTAATGTTCTCTCCTGCTTGGACTCTTCTGTGGCTTCCCATTGCTCTTAGAATAAAACCCACACTCCCAACAGTGGCCCACGAGGGCCTGTGGGAAGGCTCCTGCCCCTCCCTAGCCTCATCCTACACTGACATGGTCCCTGGAGCACACCCAGCATGTTCCTACCTCCAGGCCCCTGCCCTTGGTCTCCTCCACCAGGAGGAGACCTCTGCCCTAGGCCACCCCCACCCTGCCCTTGGCCCATCCGGCTCTTTTCCTCTTCCTTTGGGTCTCAGCTGGAATATCACCTCCTCAGAGGGCCTTTCCCTACCTCCTGTTGTGACTCTTTTCATCTCCTTGCTTGTTTCCTTTCTGGAAATGATCACTTATCTCTTGGTGTTCTTTCTCACATGTACACGTCGTGAGGGCAGGATGTCATGGTGGAGTCACGAGTACCTGGCCAGGGCACAGTGCCCCGGACACAGCAGCTTGATAACTAGGTGCGGAATGAATGACTCACTACATATGGCTCCACGTGGACTAATCCATCTCCTGATTTGCCTTGGTACTTGAAAGGCCAAAGCTTCTAAAATATGGATCAGCTGCGTTATATAAATTCTCTCATTCAACAGAATTGGATGACCATCTGCCGTGTGCACAATCGTATGCTAAATGACGCCTAAAACAGCCCCCTGTCCTTAGAGAACATAGAGTGTCTAGCCGAAGAAGCAATAAAGAAATGTTACCACAGTTAAATAATAGCATAAACTAAGTGCCAATTAAGGGACCAGGACAATTGTCACTCTATATCGTCCCTTCCCCTGATCTATTTTTCTTCCTAGTAGTAACCATCTGACATAGTAGCATATGGTTACTTAGGTCCTTACTGGCCCTTTCCCTTGCCAGAATGTCAACGCCACGACATAAGGGATTTTCTTTTTTGTACACTGCTGTGTTTCTAGTGCCTGGAACAGTACCTGGCACATAGTAGGTGTTCAATAAATATTTGTTGAATGAAAGAATGAATGATGCAGAAAAAAGCAGAGGACCCTGGACTACATTTGGGACTCTGATGGGCCCCTTAGGGAGGGTTTGGGTTGGAGTCCACTGTGGAGTGGAGGGAGAGGAGGGGAAATGAGATAACAGCACGGTTGAGGGCAAGGAGGGACCAGGAGGTACATGATGTTGATGTGTTTGGTCTAGAAACAAGCCAGTAAGCTCTCAGTGTTGTTTCTTGACCTCGCAAATGATGTCCCTTGGCCCCTCTCCCCTCATCCTCACTCGTTTGGTCTGGATGAGACCCAAGGCAGAGGTGTCGGGGAAGGCTGGCTGCCACACACATTCCTTGGTATTGGCATTAAAACAGTGGAGCGAAAATAGCCAGCCTCAGGAACGTGTGGGCAGCCGTGAATGTCCCACTATTCCAGGGATTAAAATTCAGTTTATGAGTTGTCCAGGGCTCTTAGCTCTCTTTCCCCTGAATCCCCATTCTGGCAGTTTCACCACCTGTTTTTAACTCATTCAGAGGTCAGAAAAATGTAAGAAAGCAGTAAATAAATTACTGTGTGTGACATCGAGAGCTCCAGGCTGGCCTCAGAAGCATTGCTCAGTCAAGGCCGTGGGCAAGGCGGATGGGCTTTACCTCTGACCAAACTCAGTCCAGTCCGTAGCGAGGACAGGACATAGGTAAATGGCCAGGTGGCTGTGTGTGACAGCGTGGGCAGCCTGCACCGTGCAGGTCAGGCCTGTGGGGCTCATAGGATCTATATTGTCCTTAAAATGCCATTCTGTTCAAAGGAGTAGCACTCAAAGGCACCTCTCAGCTACCGTTGGAAGAGAACTAGCTGAGATTAGGGTTCTTTGGGAACGTGAAGGGCGAGGCAGAGACCTAAAGCCAGGAAAGGATGGGGCACCAAGCAAGTTCACCTCCTTCACAGTTATCCTTCAGGCATAATCCTGAGAGTGGAGCGCGTGGGTCCCTTTCATGGTGACAGAACTGCCAGTATCAGGAGAGCCACATGCAGAAGATCTGTAGCAACTGGTTGGATGAGGGGGTGTTCAGTCCTGCTTCAAGCACAGCCATCCTTGTCTAAATAAGTATGAGTATAAATAATTTTTATAGTTTCAAATGATAAAATATTTTAAATTATAAAATATTGGGTCAAATATTTTAAACATACAGAAAAAAAGTGCAACAGACATCCTCTGTGTATCTAGCATCTTTAATAAGTGTCTCAGAGAATCAGTTCCCTAATTTTTGTAAGCAAACTTAGAATAGTTTATTTATAGAAAAATTAGTTCTCATATATTCTCATGCCGTTTTCCCTATTATTAACGTCTTATATTAGTATAGTATGTTTGTTACAGTCAATGAGCCAAATTGATTAACTAAAGTTCAAGCTTTATCCAGATCTCCTTATTTTCCCCTAGTGTCCTTTTTCTGTTTCAGGATCTCCTATTACATTTATGTCTCCTTAGGCTTCTCTTGGCTGTCTCAGTTCAGGCCTCTAAGCTTTTAAGTAGGATGATACTCTCTTCCCCACATGGTTGTTGGAATTTCCCAGGAAAAGCTAAGCCAAGGTGCTTTGAGGACTCTAAACCTCTGTGTCAGTGTCTCTCAAGCTTTAGCTTCTTCAGAATTTTTAACATGGGACTTGTTAAAATTGAGGTTGCAGTTCCCTCTCCCCCCCGTCCCCTCCCCCACCCCAGTTTCAGTTTTCGGTAGGTCTGGGAGTGGGGAGGGGGCTGAGAATTTCATAAGCTGGGGGGAGAGGATGGGGGTGGGAACGCTGATGGTGTTGGCCCGGGACCACACTTTGGAACCACTGCTCTGTGTAAATGTACGATCCGATCATTGCGGTGCGGGTGAGCCCACCGTCTTTATGCCACTCTCTTCCCAATAACAGAGTACTTTCAAGAGGCCAGAATTTCCTGTTTACTTTTGCTCCAGAAACTCCTTGAAGACTGTCTCACAACTCAAAAGTATTCAGTATCTGACACCCAGATTTATCACTGCTGGCTGGAGTCCATAGGACTGATCACTGGAGACGGAGAGAGCACCCCGCCTGTGCCATTTGTGTCACTGTTTAGTGGCCCATGTGATTAGAGGGTTACTGGGAACCAGCAACGGGTGCCCTCTTAGGAAAACCTAATGCACTTGGCATGTTCTTTATTCCTCGCTTTTGTCTCTTAAGAAAGCAGTGTCTTAACTGGCAGTTGTTGAAGAAAGCGTGCGTTCCCCTGCCTCCCCACTCCATCCCCCCCAAGTAATTTTAGTATAGCATCTATTTGGGTGGCTATTAGAAGCTTGGATTTAAACCACTGTATTTTCACAGCTGTAGAATCTAGTGCTTGAGTTCATTTAACAAGCAGCCGTGGGTTTGTTTTCTGGCCTGGGTCTGCCATTGGTTGTTTTCGGAAAATTTGATCTTGGGCCTTATTTCTAGGAAAGTTGTACTGTAATTTTTATTTAGATGTTGATGGCAGTCTGTTGTTCTTGCTAGCCACACTTTAATTCTGAAAGGTCGTGGACACGTGATGGATCATTCAGATACTTAAGCCATGAAAATTAAACATTGCTGGTTTAATTAGAGTTGCAGTCCAAAGGGGAGATTTCCTTGGCCCTGGTCTCTCTGTGGCCAGCAGTCAGATGGGATTAAAGAGCTGTACAATCTTCCTTGTGATGTCCTTGCAAGTATTACAATCCTTGGCCACCTAATCAGAGTTGCCTGCAGCCCCAGGTTATCACGTGTTACTATGTATCACCTAATCTCAGATTACTAGTCTGCTTTGGTCTTTTGAGTGCTGTTCTGGGAGTGTGCTGGGATCAGCAGCATCACCTGGGAACTTGTTAAAAATGCAGATTATCAGGCTCCACCCCAGACCTGCTAAATGAGATACCAGGGGGCAGAGTCCCCACAGTCTGAGTTGTAAAAGATCTCCAGGTGATAGATGTGTTGCACACTCAAGTTTGAGAAGCTCTTTTATAGTATTTTAGTGTGTAACCCATCCTGAATGGCCCTGCTATCTTTTCCCCCAGTTTCTTCTTCAGTCACTGGACAACGTTCTTTTATCTGTTCAATTAATATTTAGTGAGCAGGCTCTGTGCTAGGTCTGCTTCGAGGATGATCGGATATGGGGCTTGTCCTAAGGGGAAAAAAAAAAAAAAAAAAGCTTTACACAGCAGGGGTTCTCAGCCCCTGGTATACATTGGAATCTCCTGGGGTGCACCCCAGCTGCCTTACTTTCATCCCAGATCAATTAAATCACAATTGCTGGGGCTACAGCCAGCTTTAACAACTTTAAAAAGCTCCCAGGTTGGGAAACACTGGCCTGGTGGGAGAGAACGCCAGTCGGGCGGTTTTAAACCCCGTGGTAAGTGTGAAGATGGGGCAACTAGAAGGAGGGGAAGAGAGGGTCACTTTGCCCAGGCTCACGTTGTGGGGGCAAAGGAGAGGAAGTATCTGCAAAGCTTTTCTCAAAGTTTTGTGTAAAGGTAAACTAAAGGAAAGATAAAAACGTGGTTTAAATATGGAACACAAGTGATTTCAAAGCAGGGTGTGGAGGAGAATCCCAGGAGTGTTGCTTGCTTCTCCCGTGCGTGTAAGTCATCCTCTGTCTACGTCTCAGCCCTCAGTGGCAGTGGCGAGTGAAGGGCCAGCTGAGGCCACACCCAAAGTAGCTGGCATGTCCTTTGATCTTGCAGTCGTCCCTCCACTGGAAATGCCTCTCCCAGCTTTGTCTTAAGGACCATTTACTTACACACTGGAGCTCCCTCTCCCTTCCTGTCTGTCTTTAAGAGGCTGCAGCCCACAGCCTTCGGTGGCCATCCTGTCAACAACAAATTTTCTTCCCAAGAATTTTAGTTTGCTCTTTCTTTCTATGCTTTGGTTAAGAGGGTTCTTGTTTTATTTAATTTTTTTACAGAAGAAAAGGGAGTGTTTACATAATAAATAATTCCTTATTCATGGGGCCCTCCATTTTTGATGCAGAAGGTCAGGTGGGGAGATTGAATGTGAAATATTAGCTGTCTTTGCCAATTGCTGTACCCTGTTACCGTGCCGTAAGCCAGAAATAGAAGTGACCTGTTTTCAATGACAGATCAAAATTTAGTGCTATGTTGATGGTTCAGAACGAAGATTTTTTGACACAGTGAATGAAATACATACCAGCGCGTTTCTGGCTGTGATTTAGCTGACCAAGTAGTTCAGTTATAATTATATTATTTTTACTCCTGAAGATCATTACTCTGAATGAAAAATGCTTCGGCATCCAGACTGTTAAGATGTGGATGGTGAACATTATTTAAAACAAAAATTTTTTTCCTGGACGATGAAACGGCTTTATGGGCATGTCAAGACTAGAATATGGTTGTTAGCATTTAAAATTAAATGAAAACATGGACTTTTTTTTTTTGGTTTAAAAAATAAACTCAACTGTCAGTTGTTTTCTGCCTTCTGTGAGCCATCTCCTGTCCTTTAAGCCCCTTACAATGTCGTGGGGAGATGTCTAGGCAATATACAGTCGACATAAATCTGAGGACATGAATATTATAAAAGGCCATTGAGAAGAAGGGCTGTTGGGGGAGGCTAGAGGGATTTGTTTATTGTTGTTTATGAGGGGCCATGCTCTTTGGGACTGAAGTATCTGCTAGTAGTAGGTGTAGGTTTGATCTGATCTCTGTAGCATTATGTTATTTTTGGGGCAAATATTTCCCTGGTCTCTGATTACCAAGGTGTTAGTAGAACTTAAAATGTCCTGTCACCCTCAGGTTTGAAAGGCTGCGTATTCATAAGGGTTGAAGATGATGTAAACATCCGCCAAGCCGAATGGCGCTCATCATGACACCTTGCTTCCTCGCTGCCTGTAATCTTTGTTTGTAGTATTCAGAAATCCTTGAGTGAAGAAGCATTTTAAAGAGACCAAGTATGAGATTAATGTTGTCTTCTCATTATCGCTACCTTTTTGTGCAATAAAATGGTTAGATGATTCATTATATGGTGCATTTTAAAACTCAAAAGTTTAAACTTAGACTTCGTTAGGAATCATTGGACTAACTCTGAAATGTAAACTTCCAAGAGACTATACTTGAATAGATTTAACCTATATTTATGAAAAGGAGAAATCTCTTGGTGATTATCTTTTTTCTTCTTCTCTAAGGACCTTTTCCTTAAACTCTGCAGGTGTCTTGTCTGTTGATTTGATTAATGAATATTTTGCCCACTAAAGTTGGCCATTAATTATTTCCTTGGGTTGCAGCAATAATTACATCTTCAAGTAAAATCTAATTAGCATAATAAGCAGAAAACACCCTGCCAGGTGATGCGGATTGTGGAGAGCTAGCTAGTTAGTGCCATCGATGGCTGGTTCGCCATGTGTCAGCAACAGTTATTGTCTCTAGTTGGACCCCAGCAGCTACATTTAGAGCATATAGACTAGGTCACTCCAGAATGGGAATTGAGATGAGGCAGCTCTCTGTGGACACTCTTGTTAGAAAATACTACCTAGTGGCATATATTAATAATTGTGATGTCATTTAATAATTAAGAATCCTATTACCTTTCATTTATTGATCGATTGCTTCAGTGATTACAGTTATTTGCCAGCTCCTGTGTGAAGTTCTGGGTACAGAAGAGAAACAGCATGCTGTCTCTGGAGAAGCTGAGTCTGTTGGGAACATAAACACTTTAGAATGTAGTTCAGCCTTTTCATAGACCTGCCCACTGAGGCAGATTCTACCACGTAGGTTCATGGAAAGCTTGGAGAGGAGGGAACCTTTGTAGTGGACTTTGGAGGATGGATCTGAGGATGACTACAGAGAAGTGTTTGAAAGCAGCATATGTCACAAGGGCGTATCAGTCAGGGGCCCAAGAGTAAAAGACAGTTAAATGCAGTGACTATTGATAGGGGTGTGGCAGGGTAAGGGATGTTGAGGCACCAGAACCTAGCAAAAGGATAAAGCTGAAGGGCCAGGGAAGGCAACACTGTTACCAGGACCTGGAGAGAGTGCTAGAGGGATTACCTCACGGAGGTGTGGCCCCAAGGAGAGAGTAGCAGCTGCTTCCAAAACCATGCCTCGTTGGGAGGGAGTAGGAGAGCATCCCACCACCCTCTCCTTTTGCCCTCTGATTTCCTACTGGTGCGTCCTATATATATATAAGCTGAACCTAACCAGAAACCAGGAGAGTCCTGGTGAAACAGCGCTCAGGGCACAGAACAGGGCAGATAAGAGCGAACGGGATAATCAGAACAAAAGGCTCAGGGCGTAAACAAGATGTGTGCAGAGGATGGGAAGAAGTTAGGAATTGCTAGAGTGTAGGGGGTGTGCAGAGAACTAGAGAAAGATGATTTGGAGGATTTGGTTGCTGGAGCCAAATTGTCAATGATCTGTATTTTACCTAAGTCTTTTATCATATAAGCAATAAAGAGCTATGTGTGGGAGTGTGCTTAATGCATGACATTATTGATTTGTAATTTAGTAATCACAAATTGAATTTGAGTTTGAATTTTTTAAAATCGCCATTTGAGACTCATTAGCGGGTCATAAAATCAATTTAATGTGTGGTCCCAACCATTTAAAAAATGGTATAGCATTATCAGGTTGCATTGCATATAGTGAAGTTGAGTAATGTTTTGTGAAATTTTGTATATTTGTGTTCGTGGAGGGGTGTACTGGTTACAGTTTAAAATGTAATTCTTACTGTGGGTTGCAGTGAAAATGTCGGAAAAACACTGAGCTAGATCTCTGGCTGCAGTGTGAAGGCACACTTAAGAGACAAGAGATGGATGGGCCAGGTATAGACATGCAGCCACTAACATATATTTTTTTATAAAGTGTATGTTATCTCTGCATTCCTTTTTAAAGCCAAGCCATAAAGAAATGAAGATTCAATATCTGTATGGTATTGAATCCACATCTAGAGTATTAAACTTCATCTCAAGTAAGCCAAGAAAATCCATCAGAGTGTCTGCCTTCCATTTTCTGAAACTCAACTGATAGTAACGTTTACCAAACCCCAAAAGTCTCCTGAACCTCTCTGAGGAATCTGATGTCTCGTGATTACTTTGATAATGTCTGTTTTCTTTAAGCATGATAGAGAGTTTTGCGTTTGGCTTGAATGTGTGATAAAATCATTTAAATGTGTCTCGGTTTATAAATTGGAAGGCCTTCCTTTTATGCATAAAGCAAGTTAGTTGATCCCATAGTTTCTTGTGAGTCAGAATGGTTTTTCATAAACTCAGCTGAAAGCTACAAAAGGTTTTCTATCTCGGATGAAAAGACATATGGCTTTTTGGAAGAACATTTGAAGAACTTTCTGCCGAAAGTTCTTATTCTTCGAAGAGAAAAATTGTAATCCAGGTGTATGTGCACACTCTTTAAGCTCCAGGGATAGCAAAGGAAAATAAAACTTAAGTTCTTTAATTCAGGTCTCTATTTTAGTGTATAGTTTAAGCCTTCTCTTGGCACAGATTATTTGCCAGAGAGGCTAAGGAATAAATATGTGACTGTGTTGGGTTAGTCCCATTGGAGAAGTAGTAACTCTGAGCCCACCTTATCTTGGCAGCTGAGGTGGAGCCTTAGATTTTACTCTGAATCAGTTAAAATGGCTGGGCGCGGTGGCTCACACCTGTAATCCTAGCACTCTGGGAGGCCGAGGCAGGAGGATCGCTCAAGGTCAGGAGTTTGAGACCAGCCTAAGCAAGAGCGAGACCTCTTCTCTACTAAAGATAGAAATTAGCTGGACAACTAAAAATATATAGAAAAAATTAGCCGGGCATGGTGGTGCACGCCTGTAGTCCCAGCTACTCGGGAGGATGAGGCAGGAGGATCATTTGAGCCCAGGAGTTTGAGTTTGCTGTGAGCTAGGCTGACGCCATGGCACTCTAGCCCAGGCAACAGAGTGAGACTCTGTCTCAAAAAAAAAAAAAAAAAAAAGGACTGAGCTGTCAATTAAAATATGTGCATCTTGCCTCAAGCTTGTAAGGGAGTTGATACAAGTATCATTATCTCCATTCTATAAGTAAGTAAATGTGACTTGCTAAAAGCCAAAAGCTAGAAATAGTTAGAGCCTGGACTGGAATCTCTGGTGTTTTTTAAGGAAAAATTTAGTAGGAGATACAGATATAGTAACTGTTCCAGTCTCTGTCATGGGTTTTGATTTTCATCAAAATTTGTCTACACGTTTCATGCCAGTGCTTCCAGAGCATTCTAATGCTTTTATCCTTGAAGCACTTTCTTAGTGAGGGGGCAGAAATACTCTCGTGGGGAATGTTGATAATGGGGGAGGCTATTCACGTTTGGGGGAAGGGGCTTGGGGCATAGGGAATATCTCTGCATCTTCCTCTCGATTTTGCTGTGAACCTAAAACTGCTCGGAAAAAAGTAAGTCTTTTATAAAAAGGAAAGAAAGAAATGGTTCACACCTGTACGCTTCCCCATCCAGGTGATCACCTGGTCAACTTGTGCTGATTCCTGATACCATGGCGGTGAGGCCAAAACCAACCACATAATTCAGAGAGCTGCCCACCAGCCCCAAGAGCAGCCTCAGGGTCCAGAAATAATTCTATGCCTAGAGTCAGACATTGGTAATCAAAAAACATAAAACATTATTGGAAAGCTTAGGAATGCCACTTCTTACCTGCTCCTGAGCTATAGGGCTGCTGAGGTCCCGTGGCTATAGCTGGATAGCACTTAAAGAACAGTTGTGCAAGGCAGGATGCCTAGAAGACATTCAGTGTGCTTCTGAGGATGTGTGAAATGATGTTGGGCCATAGAATAACAATTTTTTATGTTAATAGTTAAGTAATGCTTATTTTAAATTTGTTATAAAATTATGTTCATTTATGGAAGAGATATAATAAAACCACCTTTAAAAATTAAAATACAAAGAAAAGGCCAGTTGGCTGTTTAATTTGAGAGCATTAATGCTGAATAGGACACAGTGTGAAACAAGCAAGTTACTTCTATTCTGGGGAGGCAGCAAGTATGGTCAAATAGCACACACTTTGAAGTTAGACAAACCTGGATTTAAGGCCTTATCTCCTACTCGTGCAATTTGAGCCTTTTCTGAGCCTTATGTTTTCCTTTGGGAAGAGGGCTGGGGCAGGGATGTCTCCCTTGCAGGGTTTTCAGGAGGATTGCACGCCGAAAGCAACTCATTCTATAGTCACTCAGTAGACAGTGATGGTAATATCTTATCAGTTATTGCTACTTGAGAACTGATTGTTCAAAATGTAGTCCCACAGTGTAAGCACCAACTGTTTTCAGACCTGACTACCTGAAATAGTAATAGCTAAGATTTATTAAATATTTCCCATGTACCAGCCCTGTGCTCTGTGCTATATATGGCTTCTTTCTCTCTTAATCCTCTTGCCTCATAATGTGTAGGAGCTTTGAGTCATTGTCTTGCCTATCAGAAAACTGAGACTGGGGACGAGAAACTTAAGTCACACAGTTAGAACATAGCAGACTATACCAGGAACTACCACATTATGTTGCTGTCTAAAGACATTAAAGGCTTATTTTAAAATAAAAAGGGCATCAGAAAGTCCAGAGTTGCTTCCCAGAAGCCCTCCCGCAGAAGCCAAGATTGTCAGGAGCCATCTGCCAGATGCCAGATAACTGAGAAGGGCCAGGGACTTCCCAGACACCCAAATTCACACCATCAGCGAGATCAGTCCCAGTTCCAGCTCAGCATGCACCCCCACTCATTAGCAAGTAGAACGAACACACAGCCTGCACAGAATCAGGAGCAATAAATCCCTGACTAGTGCGTAACCTCTGTGGCCGGTGAGCCTGAACGCTGTGTTCCTGGCCGCCACCTGGGCACAGAGACAGCGTGCATGATCCCCTCGCTGGCCAGGCAGAGCTCCTTGGATCAGACGTCGACCTAAGTAAGCTGTGCCCTACATGCACTTAACGTTTGGTAACTCTTGGGAAGAGCCATCCGGTCGCTGTGTGTGCAGATGTTCAGCTTTTTCCCTCTGTGGCTTTTCTTTTCTTTTTCCTTTTTTTTTTTTAAGTAGTGATTGGCCTTCCCTGGGAGATGGGAAATAACGAAGGTGATTCCTTTTGCCAAATCCTTGACAAAACTGGCTTCCAGGATGCAAAACTAATATGCTTGGACATGGCCTGATTTGTTACTGAGGTGAATAATAACAGCACAGAAAAACCATACTGGTTCAGGCCAATCTGACTTACAGAAAATTCTGAGCCACAGAACAACTCAAGTGATGCAGCTGTATTAATTTTAGGCACGCACTGTGAACAAAATCAATGACCGAGAAATAGATGGTTCCCGGTCAGAGGTCTTGTCAGAACACCCTTACTGAATAGATGAAAAACACTCATAGTTCAAGGGTTGTTTGTGATTTGGTTTTAAAAATACAGGAAAACACTAACTTGTCTACATAATTACTAAGTGTAACACTTTTAATATAGAAAGAAAGTGAAGATGGAAAAAAACCTAACTAAACCCCAAGTAAAGTTTGAATTAAAAAGATTTCACTTACTCATAAAACTTTTAAATAATTTTCAGTAATTCATTTCCAGTTTCATGATTGCCTTTTTAGTTTGGAAAAACGTGTAAATGATTTTGTTTAATAACTGTCCCAACCAGTTCTCTTTCCCTTTTCCTGGTGTTTTAGCCTTAGAGTGTGTAGTAGTAATTATCAACCTCAGTTGCATATTGGAATCTTTGGGGATGGGTCCTGGGCATTAGAATATTTTAAAAGTTACCCAGGTGATACTAACTTGCGGTTCTGGCTGGGAACCATTTGTCTCTAGGTATTTGTTGGTATAGAAGTGGCTGAAACCACGGAAGACAGAATCGCAGATAGGATCCTTAGGCATTGGGTCCTAGGCTTCTAGCAAGGGGGTTTCTTAGCTTGGGAAGACCTATTCCAACAGGCTCATCAGGTTCCTCCCTCTGTGGTTATCCCTGCCCTTTCCCTAAAGTCCTTCCAGGTACTTAAATCACAAAACATGCAAACAGTGAGTGATTCCTGTACTTTAGCAGAAAAGCAGATACTTTTGTACTTGATCATTCTTTGATCAACATAAGTCACATCTTCTAGAGTCTGGTCTACCTGAGAGCTGGGACCTTTATTTGTTGGGGGCAGGTGGTAAGACCTTCAATGCCTAGCACCCAATACTTGACATATATGCCCTCTGTAAATATCAGTGATTAATTGTTTTCATCTTGATTATTTTGTGTTTTCCTAATTGGGTTTGCTTCTTTATCAACTTTTTTCCTCTAGAATCCAAGCTTAATCCTAAATTTATATTATATTTCGGTTAAGGGAGAGGGAAGGAAATTTCTTTCAATGCTGATAGGAGAGATGTCACAGTGTATGTAGGTTTCAGATAAATGCAGTGCATGATGTCAGAGCTGCCCTTTAAAGGAAAAAAATTTTTTTTGTCAGGTGGGGGTGGAATGGGCTATAGGAAAAGAATAGGAACAAATGGGAGCAGATCTGCATTAATAAATATTCAGATGGAGTCCCACTCCTATGTCTGTGTTTGTAGGTGGTGTTATTACACGTAGTATTGGGTGATGGAAGTTGTGCACACTCTCATTTTTCACTTTAATTGCCTGCCTGAAAAGATCCTGACAGTTTCAAAGGTTACTGCTGGTTGTATTGTTCATAACTCAGAGGTAATATGCATGTGCAATTTGCTTCATTATTGCCCACTAATAACTAATTCTGGAGAAAGTCTTAAGGCAACCAAAGGAGCCATAATTTGACATGATGGTTTTCTCCTCCTCTTTGTCTCTTTCTTCAACCATCCCAACTTAGAGTTAGCCATAGGTGTTGTGGTGATGTGGGTGTGATTTTACTCTGATTTCCTTTTCCTTTCCATGAGTTTAGTATGATTTTTTTGAAGTTTTTTTGTTTTAATCTAGAAAAATAAGTCAAGACATGAAATATGTTTCAGATTAGAGCTTCCAGTCCAACAAAATAAACTAGCATTGGTTATTTTATGTTTCAGTTAAGATTTGGTTTGGCTTCGTGAAAAACCATCAAATAACAATGGCTTCAGTGGAAGAGAAGTTCATTTCTCTCACTTTAAAGAAATGTAGAGGTGTGGGGACCTAACTGGGGATCCAGACTCCTACTGTGGTGTTCTACCATGTATGATTTCTGTTCCCAAGGTTGTCTCATATCCAGAGTACTTGAAGGAGCTCCGGTTATTCTTCCCATCAGCATGAAGGGAAACTACCACAAAGAAAGGCACATGTCTTTAAAGAGGCTTCCTGAAGCCTTGCATCCTATTGGCCAAGACTTAGTCACATGGGTGCACCTGGCTCAAGGAATGCTGGGAAGTGTGGTCTTTATACCAGGCAGCCATGTTCCTAACTATTATGGAGGAAAAAGGGGAAAACAACTATTGGGCTGCAGCCAGCAGTCCCTGCCACACTTACATGAGTGATGAGTTCTTAGATTTTCTATGCATCATTATGCCACATAAAATGGAGATAATCTACAACGGTGCAGACTTCAATTTTAAAACACTTTTGGACTAAACAACTGAGCAGTAGCTACACCTAACACATTGTTGATTTAATTCTGGGATGAAAGTACTAACTTTATTAAGATTTTCCCAATGAAAAAAAAAACTGAAACTTGGAAAAGTTACACAACTAATATTAAACTGAGGCAGTTTGACTTGTGTGGAGTTGCACTGTAGTCATAAACAAGAGCCAAAAAGTGGGAAGGAGGTTTCCAAGGAGAGGGTGATTATAATAGTGAGCCTTGGAGACTCAGGTTCCAGATCAGCTAACTCAGGGCCAATTTTGACTCAGTTCTTTTTTCCCCTAGTCTTTTGTACTCACTCCCTTGTGAAATTAACTGTTCACTTGGTTTCAAATGAGGTACAACCTTGGCCTTTTCTTTATCCCTGCTGGAATTCTACTGGGCCCAGTAGGTTCTCAGCCAATACTTGGCTGTGTTATTTGATAACCGGGTTTTTAATCGGGGTAGTTGGGGTTTTACTGCATATCATTGTTTTGTTTTGAGGGACATGCTCTGGTTCGATTGCCTGTTGGAATGTGTGGCGTTATGGTGGGATTCTTCAGTGCTTCAGTTTCTGTCTGTATCATAGGTCCTTTATCTCTCCCTTTGAGGCCCAGACATCTTGGTTCTGCAAAATACCTTGCCACACGTCACAAGCAGACCTCATTTTCTCATCTACCAAACCCTTTTCACTTTCTAGTTATTTCTTTATTTTTGGTGATGAGACACTCCCGTCTATAACATAAGAAAAATCTTCTATTTCCAGTTCTACTTTCACCAGGTCTTGTATTTCTGCATCCCAGTTTCTCCCCCATCCTCTACACCACCACCGTTTTTTTCCTAAAACACAGACGATATCAGTTTACACCTTCAGTGGCTCTGCGTTGCCTGCAAAATTAAGTCTGAACTCTTAGCATTTCGAGCCCCTTGCAGAGTTCCAACTGCACTGGACTTCTCGCCAGTCCCTGTTCTTTTCTACTTCTGCTGACCTGCTCAAACTATTTTCTCTTCAGACTCACCATTTTCCTCATCTTTTCTGACTGCAGATTTTGTTCAAGGGTCATGTAAATTTTTCTTTCAAGAAGTTTTCCTGATTCCCACAGAGAATCACGTTTTGTTTCTAGAGCAGTTAGTATATGCCTCTGTAGCGACACACATCATAGTCTGTCTTGGATTATTGTTAACTGTGAATTGTGTTCATCTTTCTTGCGCAGTTGTTGAACCTACTGGGTTAGAATTTCTCCTGACCAACTCTCACATGGCAGGAATTCAGTATGTCTTTTTTGAAATGAATTCTGCTTCTTTGGCTCCCTTAAGAAAGCCAGAGCCCTCGTCCAGCTCCAAACAACCTCTGTGCCATTGTTCTTTTGTTGCCTTCTGACCAGCCTTCTGTCCTCTTGATTTGGACCACAGAAAATAGCAGAAATGATCACCTAGAAGCAATTTAGGAGTGATAGAGCCATTCCTCATAATATTGATGCAGCTCTAAGGCAGGGTTTCTCGACCTTGGCACTACTGACATTTTAGGCCAGATAATTCTTTGTTGTAGGGGTTATCCTGTGTGTTTATTGGAGGATGTGTAGCAGCACCTCTGCCCTCTACCCCCTAGAAGCCACTTGCACCCTCCCTCCAGTTTCTCCACACATTGCCAAATGTCCAAGAGGGTAGGGTGGGGGAGGGTTGGCATGAGTAAAATTGCCCGTGATTCAGAACCTCTCTTATTTTTTAATTTATTTTTTATTTTTTGAGACAGGGTCTTGCTCTGTCACCGGGGCTGGAGTGCAGTAGTACAATCATAGCTTGCTACAACCTCAAACTCTGAGGCTGAAGTGATCCTCCTGCCTCAGCCTCCGGAATAGCTGGGACTATAGGTGCACTTCACCACGCCTGGCTACTTTTTTTTGTAGTGACAGGGTTTCGCTTTTGCTCAGGCTGGTCTTGAATTCCTGACCTCAAACAATCCTCCTGCCTCAGCCTCCTAAAGTTCTAGGATTTCAGGTGTGAGCCACTGCACCCAGCCTCAGAACCGTTCTTCTAAAGTATCTCTGTAACTGATGGATGTTGGCTCTTCAACCCTACTGCTTTTCCGTGGTACCCACAGACTTCTCCCCTGTGCTTTCTGCCACAAACTTAATGGCATTTTTAGGTTTCCTGTCCTTGCCTATGAATGACTCACTCCCTCTAAAACCTGGCTCAGTTCCCAGTCATCAATAAAGCCTTGTCTGATTAGCCCTATCTGTCCTCCCTCCCTCATTATTCTGACTTTTGTATCCTTTTGTAGCCTTCAGCATATCTGTGCTTGGTGGTATGAATTTTTTATGTAGATATCTATATATACGGGTATAGTCATTTGCGCGTGGGTCTGTTTTCCTCTCCTGTCTGTCTGACTCTCCTAGTCAGAACTGTTTGAGTTGGATGCTTACTTTTGTGTCCTTTGTGTTACTGCATGTCCAGAGCATTCATTTGTTTATTCAGTGTATATCATAGTGGGCACTGATTATTTACAGAGCACTGGGCTTAGGATTTATGGCTTCTAAGACCTGGTCCCTTTAGGAGCTGGTATTTTAGTGGGGTGATAAGACAGATTTGTAAATATGTATAGTACAGTGCATGGTGGAGGTGATATAAGGGCCAGAGCCTTGGAAGATGAGGATTTCCTTGGGCAAACAGTATTGGGCAGAAGAAGGGGAAGGTCTCCTTTCAATAAACAGATATTTCCCTTCCAGCCCTGAGAGAGGAATTTGAGAGACTCATTTTCCTGCCTTTTCTTTTGTCACTTAGCCTTACTCACCAGCAGCTATCTGCTCTTCCGGATACCTCCTTACAGACTGTTTTCATGGGCAGGGGTGATCTAGAAACTCTTTATGATCTTTTGTATTGTATGCTGCTTCGATCCTTCATCAGGCACATTTCTGTGGAAAGCAGGCATGTATATTTGTATGTGTGCACACATGATTGTAGGATTAAATGGGACCAAGTTTTGATCTTATTCCACTTTGAAAGAATTTTATCATTTAGTCTCAGCACCCCCAAGTCTTCAGAGCTGCTATATACAGATGTGTAGGTTGGACACTTCACAAGCTTGCCTGGCAGCCGTGATGGTCTCCGGCAGGCTCTCTTGTCCAGGTAAGAGAAAGTGGTGAGTGAGAGCTTTGGTGGATAAATCATACCCCATCACCAGTGAAGAGTATGTACTGGTAGTGTCATTTTCATAGATACGGGGCTACACGTCTTCGGGAAAAATTCAACCAATCATAGGAGTTTAATGGGTTGGTAAAAAGGTAGAAAATATCCTACTTAGAAACTATCTATTTCTGATAACTTTAACCCATGGCCTGCCAGAAATAGGGAAGATGGCAACATACTGTTTGTTTATAAATCAGCCTCCTGGAGCGTCGTCCAAACAGTTCTTGGTTGAATAATGTTTATTCGTTCACTTGTGGCAGGAATACTCGGGCTGCAAATGTGAACATGAATCCTTGTTTTAATAGATGGTGTTATTGTGCTGCACAGTGTCCCCGACTTTTAGATATTTAACTCATAAAGTTTACGGCAACACTTAACTGCATCTGGATTTCACATTGAATTTGGGAAAGCAAGAATCTCACTGAAATTTGCACTGACTTCCCTGTAATGGAAATTATGGCTTGGGAAAAGTTTCAAATGACGTGTCTGTAAACTAAGGAAAAGTTGATCCATTCAAAGGCTGGTTACGTGCAATTGTAGGATTTTTTTTTGAAAGGGCCATTGCCAACAAGCCATATTTATTTCAGCAGCTGAAGTAAACTAGCCATGAATTAAAAGTTGGTCTTTGTAAATTGTTGGTTCAACAAATTCAGTCCTAAAAGTTTAGTGAAAGTTGCAATAGAACTATGCTGGGCTGTTAAGAAAGCTATGAAGATTGTTTATGTGGAGTCCAGTGTTAGAACTGGATGGTAACAATGAATTGCCTCCAGAGAAGAAGCAGCCTTTTTAGTGGTCAGAGTGCTGGCCCAGTAGGACTCAGGACGCAGTGCTTCTGGTCCCAGCTGTGCGAGTACTGGGTTTGTGTAAGCATACATGTCACTTAACGTCCCAGACCCTGATTTGTTTGTTCCTTTGCTTGTGTCTGCCTACCTTGTTCCTTCCCCCCTCTTTCCTGCCTTCCCCATTTGTTTGTTTTGGTATCTCTCATTCAGGTTCAAGACTTTTCCTCCAATGCCTAGTGATCATTCCTTGACTGTTCTTAGGCTCATATTTAAAACCAAGGCAATAAAAGGCTGCTAAGAGGCTCTGGATGGAGGCATGGATGGAGCTTATGGACCATGGACTTAACTGTAAGGGGACCATTTAATGAAGGAATCACCAGATGTTGGCATCAGGCAGGTCCTTCTCTGCGCCCACTTAACTGAATCAGAGAAGAATCCTCCTGACTGGCTGCCAGTGTTCTTGGGAGCAGTGGAGTCAGCATATTTCCCTTTTAACCCCCCCTGTTTTTAGCCCTGTACTCTCCCCTCCCCTTTCTCCCACTACCATGCTTGGTGCCCACTTCAGGGTCCCTGGATAATCAACCTTTGAAACAGTACTCCTATTTTTAGTCCCTCCTTGCCTTTTGCCATACCTGACACCTCCAAGTCCAAGCCCTTTCAGGGCTCTGTAGAGGATTTAGCTCCTGGCCTTGGGCCTCCTCCAAGGCACTTGAGCTTGTAGCTTTATCTATTCTCTAGGTCTCTTTCTACTCCCATGTGGGTCTTCTGTCTTTCAAAACACAGGTTGAAATAACTTGTCTCCTGATGTCTCCTCTTCCTTTCTTCTTTCCTTGGTGAGTTTTTTATTCCTTTATTTCTACTTTAGTGGGGGCTTGATGAGGGAAACAAATGTCCTTGATTAATCTGCCACCCTTAACCCCAAATCTTCAATTTTCTGATAAAATTAATAGATCAGTGCATCCATTCGATAATTACTTTGCATCTCCTACATGCCAGGCACTGAGCTGAGTGCTGGGAAGATGAAAGAAGTTGAGACAAGTTCTTCACCTCTGAAAAGCGTGAAGGGGGAAAGGGTATATCTAGGTAGCCTCTGTCCAGGGGCACAAGAGGTAGTGATAATGCTACGAATGAAGTGGTTCAGAGTGAGGAGCAGGAGGAGGATATGCAAACTCCACCTGGAATGTTGTGGAAGGCTTAGAACAAACTCTAAAACTCTGGCTTTACAAGTTCAATAGCTGGGGGAAGGCTGAGAAGAGACTGCACCCATTCGTTAGTACTGAGTGATTCCAAAGAAAAATGGTATATCCAGCCCAGATCTTCAAATCCCACGTCTGGCTGGGTGGGCATTTGCCTCGCCCTAGGGTCTTCCAGTACTGCAGATCCCCCTGCTTTCCTGTACTCTCAGGCCTCCCGCTGTGGCCATGGTCACTTAGGAAAGAACCTGATGTTTGGAGGATACAGAGTTTAAAGTCAGCAAGGGGTGTGATATCATGTCTTCCCCTCACTGTTACCTCCCAGCCTGCAAGTAGCTCATGGCCATACAGACCTGTTAGTTTTGTTGAGAGGGAGTGTGGCTGGTTTCTGACTTCTTTAAACTGTAAGTAGTTCCAGGTATATAAAATCCTAGCAATGTAGACTAGCTAGAGCATAGCCAAAGCCCAGGAGCTCATTAATTAGCCTCAGTTGACCCAGCAAATAACCCTGATAGAGTTTTCGTTTAGGCTTGAAGATAGCACCACCAAAGACTATTATCAGAATCCAGACACTTGGTTTCCATTGGTTTTCAGTGCTAGGGACAGCAAAGCCAATAAATGAGGCCTTATGGATTGAACGAGGTGACCTATGGTGTTTGCCTTTCCTTGGTCACATCACAATTCCAGCTCCTTTTGAGAAGGTCTGAATGCTGTCCTTTCCTTATTTCTGCCATCCGCCTCGCTGTGTTGCTTGCCACCTGAGAAGCAATGGGAGCTTAGTGCTGTGACCTTGAGCCCTTTG